>JAINVK010001115.1:0-221504 GCA_030068075.1 Paguma larvata
AATAAGATAATCTTGAATCATTTTGATATTCCCAGTCTAATCACATGAGTCCTTAAAAGCACACAACTTGCTCAGGCTGAGGGGATAAAGATGCTAGGGAAGAGAAAGGCAGAAGAGATATGAAACAGGAGGTCAGAAAGAGTCCCCCCATGAGGTATTTTTTTAAAGAATTTTTTGTTAATGTTTATTTATTTTTGAGAGAGAGAGAGAGACAGAGCACAAGCGGGGGAGGGACAGAGAAAGAGGGAGACACAGAATCCAAAGCAAGTTCCAGACTCTGAGCTGTCAGCAGAGAATGATATGGGTTGAACCCATGAACCTTGAGATCATGACCTGAGCAGAAGTGGATGCTTAACCACCTGAGCCCCCCAGGCGCCCCCTGCGTGAGGTATTTTTGACACCCTGCTTTGTCTCCAACATGGTCCTGGAGGTGGCCAGGTGCTAGGATCAGAGAGAGACGTCTCCAGGAGCTCATGGAGAACCTCAGAAGGAATACAATCAGTCTCTCGGGCAAAGGTGGGGCCCGGCTGACGGCCAGCAAGAACAGTGGCCTTTCAGTCCCATGAGTGTAAAAGAAACTGAGAGCCAGCAAGAACATCGGGACCAGTCCAACATCCCAAATGATCTTGGAAGCAGATTATTCCCCAGAGTCCCCAACAGGAATGGAGCTCTGCCAACACTTTGTTTCCACCCTGCATCTGAGTTAAACCTACAGAACTGTGAAATAAGGAGCTTGTGTTGTTTTAAGCCAATATATTTGTGGAGATTTGTTATGGAAGCAATAGAAACCTCATATACCATATTCATGTGAGTTCATCTGTGCATTGACTATCTAATGCAGATATACATATATATTTTTAATTGAAGCCTCGTTGGCATTACAATGTGATTTTTATTCAGGTGTAGAGCATAGTGACTTGACAAGGTTTCTACCTTATGCTGTGCTCACCACGAGTGTAGCTACCGTCTGTCACCTACTTGTTGTTACAATATAATTGACTGTATACCCTATGCTGTATTTTAACCCCCATGACATGAGGGTAAAACCTCATTACGCCTGAACCTCCCACTTCCGTTCACCCATTTTGTCCAGTCTCCCCCAACACCAGCAACCATTAGTTTTGCTTTCTATATTAGTGGGTCTGTTTCTGCTCTCTTATTATTTTTTGTTTAAAATTTTTTTGTTGATTTTAATCTTATTATTTTTCTATTTTTTTTTTTTATTTTAGAGAGAGAGAGAAAGAGGGGCAGGGCAGAGGAGAGAGAGAGAGACCATGAGGGGGTGAGAGGCAGAGGGAGAGAGAGAGAGAATCCTAAGCAGGCTTAGTTTGGAGCCCAATGTGCGACTCAATCCCATGACCCTAGGATCATGACCTGAACTGAAATCAAAAGCCGGAGGCTCAATTACTGAGCCACCCAGGTGTTCCTGTTTTGTTTTTAAGATTTCAAATACAAGGGAAATCATATGATATTTGTCTTTCTCTAACTTATTTCACTTAGTGTCATACCCTCGAAGTCCATCCATGTTGTATCAAATGGCAAGATCTCATTAATTTTCTATGGCTGAGTATATTCCATTATATATCTCTGTATACAAATATAAATATAGATATAGATATACATATCTTTCACCTTTTATTTTATTTTATTTTATTTTATTATTTTATTTTATTTTATTTTAAGACAGAGCATTAGTGGGAGAAAGGAGCAGAGGGAGAGAGATAGAGAATCCCAAGCAGGCTCCATGCTCAGCAAGGAGCCCAACGAGGGGCTCAATCTCACCATCCTGGGATTATGGACCTGAGCTGAAATCAAGAGTCCAACATTAACTGACTGAGCCACCCCAGGAGCCACCCCCCTTCCCCACATCTTCTTTATTTCCTTCATCTATGGTGGACGCTTGGGTTGCTTCCCTATTCAAGATACTTTTTTTTTTAATGTGTCCTGAATTTGTTTATATGTGTTTTGCCTAGGGTAATGTTTCTACTGGCCCACCTCTTCCTTCCTTGGCCTCCTATTTCATCATCTCCTTCTTCTTCTATCTCCTTATCTTGCTTAAAATCACAACTTTATTGAAGACAGACACCCAGGAGTGGTTTACTGCTATCAGTGTGTGGTTTAAGGCAGGTGAAATTCTTCTCAAATATGGATCCATCAGTCTTAAATTTTTCAAGACTATGGAAGTCAGCTGATCTGGGTTCCCATTTCTGTGTATATGAACCTCGTTGTATTTGTGAATATCTACTCTTCAAAATGAAGATGAACTGACATAATTTGTGGATAATACCTACACTAGTGTAATGAGTATAGGGGCTACTACCTCCTGCTTTCTCAGGGCTTTGGAATGTGGCATGATTTAGAAGCCCTGGACCCTTAAAGAGGTACAGCCTCACTGTGGATATGGTAAGCTAAAATTTTTAAAGCAGAAACCACAATAAAGCCTCCTGTCCTCTAATTTTTAAAAATGATTGTTTAAAATGGCCTCTACTTCCTCTACTTCCACATTCTGACACTAACAAATGGTTTCCTACATAATTGAAAAGTGATTCTTCACGGAATTACCCTTTAACTGCGCTATTTTCTTTAGACTGCTCACAAAATAAATAAAGCTGGAGTTTGAAAAAGAGTGATAATAAATTCTGTCACTCTCCTAGGCTTTCGGTGATGGATTCCTGTTAGATGCGACTATGGATTCCAGGCGCTAAATGCTATCTTATGCATTTGACCTTGTGTTAAAAAGACTGAAGGTAAACAGTACCAAGATGCCCATTCCCCCAAATAAAAAGAGAGATTTAAAAGAGAAGAAGAACTGGTTTGAAAATCAGAATGAATAACTATATGAAATACACGGTATATTTTAGTCAAGGTTTTATGAAAGAGAGAATCTGAGAGAGTATCTATTTTCCACTATGTAATAAATGCTTAGAATATACAAAGGGAGACAGATTGCCCTGAGCATAGTTGGAGCAACAATTGCGGGCATGCATAATTACCAAGCCAGAGAGAAAATTTTAATGAAAGCATGAAATTCAAAGACAAATAATTTTCTGCACTACTAGAACTATCTTCGATAATTTCCAAAACTCGATAAACTCAGCAAATGGATTTAATAAAGTCAATACTACCACCCTTCCCCCCAAATAAACATGTTCAACTCCAGAGTAATTTAGTATTTTGTTTAATATTTAGTTAGCTCTAATCTTTATATCATTTGGGGCGCCTGGATGGCTCAGTCGGTAAGTGGCCGACTTCAGCTCAGGTCATGATCTCTCAGTCCGTGAGTTTGAGCCCCACGTCAGGCTCTGTGCTGATGGCTCAGAGCCTGGAGCCTGCTTCAGGTTCTGCCTCTGCCTTTCTCTCTCTGCCCTTCCCCTGCTCACGCTCTGTCTCTCAAAAATAAATAAACGTTTAATCTTTATATCATTTTCATCCTTTTATATTGAACCTTCTAGAATTTTATTGTATTTATTACTTAGAAAATTAAAAATTGATAAAATCTCAGTGTTAACTCCAAAATTCTGACATATGTATGTATTTACATAATACTGACACTTAAAAATAAAATATAAATAATACTTAAATTAGTCAGAATTATAAATCATGCATTGAAATTCAAGAAACTTAAGTGGTTTTTTTTATTTCAATTACCCATTTCTTTAAAAAAAATTTTTTTAAATGTTTATTTGTTTTTGAGAGAGAAAGAGCGAGACAGTGCAGGGACAGGGAGAGGGAGACACAGAATCTGAAGCAGGCTTCAGGCTCTGAGCTGTCGGCACAGAGTCTGATACATGACTCGAACCCACAAACAAGTGAGATCTTGCCCTGAGCTGAAGACAGACCCTTAACTTACTGAGCCACCCAGGTGCCCCTCAATTACTCATTTCTTAACTGGGATCTGGGATCACTTTTCCTTGACTCCTTACAAATCAAGTATTATTTAATTATTGATTATTATTTAAATATTATATCTTTAGATTTGCTTGTCCTTATTGAGGTAAAGATATTTGGATTTTTATTATATATCTTTCTATTTTCAAATATTAAGACAGAAATCAGAATTTAAAAACTGTGCAGGCCAATCATAGAGGTCAGATTCTGCCCTGAGGCTATGAATTTGCAGTCTCTGATCTATGCCGTTTCTTTAACAAGGCTTTTAAGGTAATAAAATATCCATTGTGGAGAATTGAAACTAAATGCAAAATAAATTGCAAACTTTTTACTAAATGGTTAATTGAAACAAATTTTATAGAGATGGCATCTACTAGTACGACTATAATGAAAGTAAAATCTAGCGTAATTAGCTGTTATTCGAAACAAAGTACTTTGTAAATTCCTTAATCAGATATGGTTAAAGGAAATATTTCTATTATGGTTAGTGCTGTTTCTAGGATCCAATATTAAAGATGTATTGGCAACTGGGTTTCAACTAAAGTCTTCTTTGGAAAACCCTTCATTTTCAATTATCCTGCCATTTTGATAGCAAAAGTTAATATGATTCATTTAAATATGTCACAAATGAATGCTGTAGCCCTGGAATACAAATATTGTATCAAAGCACAATAAAAATTAGACTATGATTTTTAATTTGATTTAGAAATGGTCATTTTCTCACTTCCTTCACATTATGAGGAAGGTTGTGTGTATTGGAGAAATATCTTATGAACTGCCGGCGACAGTGCCTCAGGGAAGTGTCCTCTGTCTATATCGTGCATACAATGTCCCAGAAATTTCTCAAACTCCCTGACCTACAGTTTTGTCACCTAAGATGGAGATAGCAGTCTCTTTTCTTAGGACCTAGATCTAACTTTCAAACAATTTGTACCGGTGGTATACCTAAGAGGAGATTGGAACACAAAAAAGCACGAATAAATGTTAGTTCATATAATTATTTGCAATATTCTATATAAGTAGTGAAATCTTTCTTGATAAATTGCCTTTTCATTTTTGATAAGATAAACCGAATAAGGAGAAAATATTTGCAATGATAGATAAATAAGAAAATATTCAAAAAAAAATTATGGATTTTTAAAATCCCAATAAAATTCTGTTTATATTACCTTTATTTTTAAAATATTAAGACAAACTTATAGTTTCTTCTATCACCTGACGATCTGTTATCAGAATCATTTTCAAGTTTTTTTAATGTTTATTTATTTTTCAGAGAGAAAGAGACTGAGTGCAAGGGGGGGAGGGGAAGAGAGAGAGGGAGACTCAGAATCTGAAGCAGCCTCTAGGCTCTGAGCTGTCAGCACACAGCCCAAGGCAGGGAACTCACAAATCACGAGATCATGACCTGAGCTGAAGTCAAATGCTTAACCAACAGAGACACCTTGGCACCCCATTTTCCATTTTTTTTTTTAAATAACTAAATGTAAAATTGCAGGGAAACCTCTGTGATATTTAATGAGGTTTTTGGAGGTGACAGTGGGGTTCGTGGAGTCTGGAGTCAATGGCCAAGAAAGAATTCTTGAAGACGTCTTTGGTCCAAAAAGGTGATTTTATTAAAGCACAGGGACAGGACCCGTGGGCAGAAAGAGCTGCCCCAGGACCATGAGGAGACACTGGTTTTATACTATGGAGTTGGGGGCGGTCAAGTCCAGGGGAAGTTTCCAGTGAGATTTTCATCTGCTAAAGAAGACTCCAGGGATACTGGAGGCCTGGCTATTCTCAGGCTAAGGTTGTTTTCCCTCTAGCAAAGCATTAGCATGACAACAGGGAGTTCTGGAGAAACCTTTTACTCTTCCAGCCTCAAGTGTCTGTCATGAGTGCAGGGTATAAGGAAATTGAGTTCTATCTACTATTTCCTTCTGCCTTTACTGTGGATGGTGATGTGGGGCTCCAGGAAAGAGAGTGTACAGATTTCTGGAGATTACACTACTGATAAGAGTGCCTATTTCTTGTCATTACTAAGACATTTGTAAATAGAGGAGACTCAGGTCCTGCAGGACTATGATCTCTATCAGTAAACCCTTTGTTTTTCCCCTTTCCTTTGTTCTGGGGCAGCCAGGAGTGCCCGAGGATTATCACACATATCCAACCTGGGGGTGGGGGTGGGGGGTTGCACCCTGTCAGCTTGCCTTATGCTTCCTCATCAATAATTGCATGGGTGTGTTTATTTTTTTAACTTTTTAAAAAAGTTTATTCATTTATTTGAGGGGGGTAGGGGCAAAGAGAGAGAAAGAGAGGAAGAGACAGAATCCCAAGCAGGCTCCGTGCTGTCAGTGCAAAGCTTGAGTGGGGTGTGTTTAAAACACAGCTGATGGGGCGCCTGAATGGCTCAGATGGTTGAGTGCCGACTTGGGCTCAGGTCATGATCTCATGGTTCATGGGTTCGAGCCCCGTGTCAGACTCTGCTGACAGCTCAGAGCCTGGATCCTGCTTCAGATTCTGAGTCTCCCTCTCTCTACCCCTCCCCTACTCTTGCTCTGTCTCCCAAAAATAAATAGATATTTAAAAAAAGTTTTAATAAAAAAATTAATAAATAAAACAAAACTCATTACATCTTTTTTTTTTTTTTACTTAATTTGATGGAAAATTTTAAACATACTGAAAAAAAACTAGGCAAGTTTTAAAAACACCCATGTGCTTGTAACTTATATTTACTGATCGGTAAATTTAGTATTTTTCATATTTCTTTTAGCTACTTTTAGTTTGCTGAAATGTCTTAAAGTTGAGATCTTAGACAATTGTATCCCTAAAAACCATATTAAATAACTGGAAAAGCAAATATTGAATTTTGGTTTTACCATAATGTATTAGCTGGGGCACAAATTAAGTAGCCACTTCATGCACAAACACATGAAAACTACACAGTAGCAATATTCAACTGCAAATGTATCAGGATGATTAGATTTCTGCAATTTCAATAGCCTGTGTAGTTATTATACATAATGCTATTAGACATAAATATTTCTATTGATATTTCTCTCCCATCTTACTTTATCAATGAAAGCAAAGTTAGCCATTTTATTAGAAATTTTGATAAGCCACAGTAATATTCCACATTACCAAACTTACTTTTTCTTACTTCCTTTTTTTTTTAATTTTAACAAAATGGTTTGGTTCAAAGTAAACATATTGTGATTTTTATTTACTGTGTTCAAAATTTTAATTTACTTATATTTAAGGAAATAACATACTCAACACATATAAAAAGAATATGTACCACAAAGAGCTTTCTGTCCTGACCACGTGCATTCAATTTACATCTGCTCCTGAACACAAACAGGAATGTTTCACTGTTATCAGTTTATTGTTAGTCAGAGACTAATCTAAAAGTTGAAATAATCTAGGTCTATTTTTTAAAGTTTAAAGATAGGTAATTAGTTACAAAGTTGCTTCTAAGACTTCAAGAATAAAAGAAAGATGCAAAAAATAATTCTGGGTATATTAGATTTTTTAAAGTATAGAATATGCTGACAATAAACATTAACATAGCTATCCTAACAGGCACATATTAAGCACTGTCCCCAATAAATATAGAATAACATTATCTTAAGATGTTCATGAAACATTTGCCAAAATTGACCAGATGCTGGTTATAAAAAAAAACAGGCTTAACATATTTTAAAGGATAGAAGTCATACCAAATATATTTTCTAACTTAACTTCAGTAAAATGAGCTAAAAGCCAACAGTACGAAGATAACCAGAAAATATCTAACTGCTTATAAGTAGAGCAACAAACTTCTGAATAATCCTTCCATTGGTCAAAGAAGAAGTGGAAATGTGAGTCAGAAAGTGTTTCGAACTAAATGATACTAAAAACATGACTCGTGACAACTTGTGGAATAAACCTTCCTCCTATCCCCATTTTTGATTACTAACTCAGTATGAATAAGAAAAAAAAATCATTAGTAACATAGCAAAGTAGCAATTTTTACATTGGATGCAATGACTGGAGGAAGAAATAAAAAACGCAACTATTGTTAAAATATGTAGATAGATAAGACACTTCAGTTTGTTTTGGAGAAAACTTCAACTGGGTTACCATTTTCTCAAAATGCCACTCATTTTCAAAGTTTTATGTCTCTCCTTCCTTATTGTGTTCCCTGACCTTTGATAGCTCTTCTGTTCTCTAATTGAAAAATCACTCTTCCTTCAAAAACCTCACCTCAAATGTCATACCTTGATCTTTCTACGGCACAGTGCATGTAGCTCTTGAGGTACAGGGAGTTATAAGAATGTACAGCCTTACTGTCATTATTTGCCAATGACTCAACCCATATTTTCCCGTTGGAAAATTGATATTGAAAATGTCAGCATTTATGCCCTTCCACCCTACATTCCTGTGTTATCAATGTCATCATCATTATTGTTGTTGTTTTGTTGTTATATTCTTTATTTTAACAATCATACATATGGAGCTCTTACTCTACTTAGAGCAATGTGACAGGTATTATATGTGACATGTATGGCTTTCCTCAAATCATCTTTATTCTCCACATTCTCTCCTATTGTCACCATAGACAAAAATACCCCCAAATCCCAATATTTTGTCATTACAGCATAACAAGACTCTCAGTTTGTTCATATTAAGTTTGAAAACTAGATTTTTGAATCTAATTATACGTAAGTCTCAAATTGCATCTAATCAGGCTAGTGTAGTTTAAAACCTATTGCTATAAGACAGGCACCATGCTAGGCAATTGTTACGCTACTATTTGATTTACTCCACCAAACAGCTCTGGATAAGGCTTTTGATTTTCATCCATAGATCAATAATCACATGAAATGGCTTGCCAAGGTCATTGAGTAGAAGTCCAATGCCCAGGCTTTGAAGCTTTCCTGTAAGTACACTTTCATCTTTCTAAAGGGAACCACATATGAGGCAAAAATAAAAAAAATAAAACTTCCCACATCATAGTTAATTATAAACAATATAAATTGGAAAGCCATAGTGCAGTCTTCCAAGGCAGAATCCTTTTTGTAGTAGTAAACAATAAAATGAATATGAAAAGTTCCCCAAACATAGAACACAGGAAACATATCCAACCACCAAGTAGACTAAGGGTTTGGTTATTACGCATTAACTAAAATTAAGCCAAATTATCTGGGATCAGTGCAATACTGTTTCTATAAATAGGAATAGTTTCTTTAAAATGTCCTCTCTCTTAATGATTATAATTTTTCCAGCTGTATTGATACAGAATTGAGGTATAACATTGTATTAGTCCAAGGTGCACAAAATAATGATCTGATAGACTTATATATTGTGAAATGAATACTGAACTAAGTTCATTTAACATCCGTCATCTCAGTAGAACTTTTTTCCCTTGTGATGAAACCTTTAAAACCTACTATTTTACCAACTTTCAAATAAACAATAACGTATTCACTATAGTCACCATGCTGTACATTAATTACATCACCAGAACTTATTTATTTTATAACTGGAAGTTTGTACCTTGTGACTCCTTTACTCCTTTCTCTCATTCCCAAGCCCTCCTCTGGTAACCATCAGTCTGTTCTCTGTATCTATGAGTTTGTTTTTGTTTTTGTGTGTGTGCGTGTGTTTTAATTCCATATTCAAGTGAGATACTACAGTATTTAGTATTTGTCTTTCTCTATGTGATTTATTTAACTGAATTTAGCCTTATGCCCTCAAGGTCTATCCATGTTGTTGTAGACGGTAAGATTTCCTTTGCTTTTATGGCTTAATAATAATCGATTGTATATGTACACTACATTTTCATTTTTTGCTTTTTTTGTTTGTTTTCTAGTTTTTATTTAAATTCCAGTTAATTAACATACAGCGTAATATTACTCTTATGTGTACAATATAGCAATTCAATACTTCCATACATCACCCAGTTCTCATCACATCAAGGGCACTCCTTAATCCCCTCACCTGTTTAACCCATCCCCCACCCACTTCACAATTGGTAACCATCAGTGTGTTCTCTACTTAAGAGTCTGTTTCTTGATTTGCCTCTCTCTCTCCTTTTTGTCCTTTCGCTTCCTTGTTTTGTTTCCTAAATTCCACATATGAGTGAAGTATGGTATTTATCTTTCTCTGATTGACTAATTTCATTTAACATTAACTCCTGAGCTCCATCCATGTCATTACAAATGGCAAGATTTCATTCTTTTTGATGGATGAGTAATATTCTATTAAATAAATAAGTAAATAAATAGATGACATACAAGATATTTCTGTACATTGATTTTATATCCTGCAACTTTACTGGATTTGTGTATCAGTTTGGGGATTTTTTGGTGGAGTCTTTTGGATTTTTTATATATAGTATCATGTCATCTACAAGTAGTGAAAGTTTTGCTTCTTCCTTGCTGATTTGAATGCCTTTTATTTCTTTGTGTTGTCTGATTGCTGTGTCTAGGACTTCCAGTACTATGTTGAATAAAAATGGTGAGAGTGGACATCCTTGTCTTTCCATAGAGGAAAAGCTCTCAGTTTTTCCCCATTTATGTCTGTGGATTTTTCATATAAGGTCTTTATTGTGTTGAGGTATATTCCCTCCAAACCTATTTTGTTGCGGTTTTTTATCATGAATGGATGTACTTTATTAAATACATTTTTCTGCATCTACTGAAATGATCAGATGGTTCTTATCCTTTCTTTTATTAATGTGATGTAACATGTTGATTAGCTAACACTAATCACCCTTGTAAGGGTTGCCACCCTTGCAACCCAGGAATAAATCCCACTTGATTATGGTGAATGCTTTTTTAAGTATCATTGACTTCAATATACTAATATTTTGTTGAGGAATTTTGAATCTATGTTCATCAGAATATTGGCCTGTAGTTCTTTTTGTGTGCGGGAGATCTTTATCTGATTTTGTTATAGAGTAATTCTGACCTTATAGAATGAATTTGGAAGTTTTCCTTCCTTTTCTATTTTTTTGGAATCATTTGAGAAGAACAGATATTTACTTTTCTTTCGATGTTTGGTAGCATTTGCCTGTAAACCATTTGGTCCTGCACTTTTTGGAAAATTTTTTTTTGCTTACTGATTCAATTTCTTTGCTAGTTATTGGCCTGGACAAATTTTCTATGTCTCCCTGTTTCGCTCTTGGTATATATATGTTTCTAGGAATTTATCCATTTTTTCTATGTCGCC
Source organism: Paguma larvata (assembly GCA_030068075.1). NCBI lineage: Eukaryota > Metazoa > Chordata > Mammalia > Carnivora > Viverridae > Paguma > Paguma larvata. The sequence goes on from JAINVK010001115.1 coordinate 11,083, forward strand.
CAACTTGTTGACATAGAGTGTTTTATAATATTCTCTTGTAATCGTTTCTATTTCTGTGGTGCTCGTTGTTATTACTCCTCTCTCATCTGTGTACCACATTTTCTTTATCCGTTCATCCATTAATGGACACTTAGCTTATTTTGATATCTTGCCTATTGTAAATAATACTTCAATGAACATAGGGGTGCAGATATCTTTTCAAAATAGTAATTTCTCAATATTTTTAACGGAATGAACCCAGACTTTCATAGTGCATTTCTTACTACTCATTTCTAAATAATAAGCATCCATCCATTCACTCTTTTGGCGCTGGAGAAAAAAAACCAAAACACTTGAAGTCTCAAACCTGTGTTGTTGTTATGGTTATTTCTGCTTCAGATATACCGCTGCCACTTGAAACTTTGCCATGATTGCAACAGAACACTTAAAAACTTGTAAATCAGGGGCGCCTGAGTGGCTCAGTTGGTTAGGCATCCAACTTCAGCTAAGGTCATGATCTCATAGCTTGTGAGTTTGAGCCCCACATCGGGCTCTGTGCTGACAGCTCAGGCCTGGAGCCTGCTTTGGATTCTGTGTCTTCCTCTCTTTCTGCCCTTCCCCTGCTCCTTCTCTGTCTCTATCTCCCTCTCATAAATAAACTTAAAAAAAAAAAACAACTTGTAAATCAAATACCTTACTACAGCTATGAAGTTGGGAAACATTCAGCATCTAGAAGAGCAAATTCTCTTGGAATATGTAGCCTATACCACTCGTGGCATTTCTACGATGCATACCTTTAATGTGGAAAACATTTTTTTTTTTTTTTTTTGCTAAACACATTAGCAAAAGTACTTATCAGAGAGCTAATCTTTCCAGGCATGGCTTGCTGAGACTTATGATACAAGTTATCTCTTCCTCAGAAGAAAAGGAACTAAAATGTCTCCTTTGGTCTAGGGAAAGTGATAAACTTAAAAGATTGTTGACAAATTTATCTTTCAAAACACAGGTCGTACATCCCAGTTCCGCTCCTCAGGTCGTATTGATGAGTCCTCAAAAGTGAAGTCATAAAGGAAAAATCCCTCGTTGGCTTTTCAAGTCACCAAGGATCCGCTGCTTTCTATCTCAGTCTGTTACCAACTACACTTCTGATCCCAACATCGAACTGGCCATATAAATCTTGACAAACAGAGAGCACAGGAAGAAAAGCAGATTTTTCCCCCTTTCATTGATTTCTAAGACATGAGAAAATAGTCTGAATCACACGAAACACATAACTTCTGAAAATATATAATGCTGAATTTCACAGATCTCATGGCTGAGCTGAGCTTGGTCTTGAACCCACGTTTCATCTCCCTAATGGGGAATGCAGGGAGGGCCCTCTTGAGGTGGATGTTAGAAACTTCAGTGCAAATTAACCTATGCACATGCCTAGTAGCATCAGCTTCAAGTACAATCATTTTAAAACTTGCTTGAGGGGCACCTGGGTGGCTCAGTCGGTTAAACGTCCGACTTCAGCTCAGGTCATGATCTCACGGTTTTCGAGCTCGAGCCCCATGTCAGGCTCTGTGCTGACAGCTCAGAGCCTGGAGCTGCTTCAGATTCTGTGTCTCCCTCTCTCTCTGCCCCTCCCCTGCTTGTGCTCTGTCTCTCTCAAAAATAAACATTAAAAAAAATTTTACCAAAAAAAAAACTTGCTTGAAAATTAGTTTTACTCACTAAACCTTCCCACTGATTTGCAGGCTGGATCCCTAGTCACGTGCATTAGGCTCCTTTGTTCCATTTATGTGGGAGTGTGGCTTAATCTAAGGGTATCTGATTTCTGTGATGAAAAAGTATTGAAAATTAAAGCCTTATTTCCGATCCCCCAGTAATATAATAATAGTCAGAACTCTTGAGTAGCTTCCAAATAAGATTGGAGAACTGAGACCAGATTTATACTCTAACCTGATACAACGAAAAAACTGGACCAAACTTATAAAACAATGGTTTTCAAAAACATCGGGCAACCAAGAACAGTTGACCTCTGAGTTATGGGAAATGAACGATGTAGAGTCATAGTTTCTACCATAAGAAGAGAGAACATAAGTATAGCAATAAGTCAAGAGGTTCTCCAAACAAACGCAGACCTTTGCAATATCTCTAACAATAGGGTGCAATCTATCAATGCGAGGAAAAAAATCAATGTAGTTCTCTTTGTTAAGAAAAGCAAGTTTAATTATCAGTGTTGAAGGAGTTAAGTGCACTCTAGAGGTGGCAAATAATTCAAAGGGAATATTGAATTTCTTTGATCAGGGTGACCTGTTTCTCTTATAATATCCGAATCTTGAAATTACTTGTTAAGATGATATTTTCCACGTTGTGATATTGTAATTAACTTCCTGAGGGGAGTGATGATATTCCATATCCTAAATTTAACCTTCCAGTTTTGAAAATGTAAATATTATTTTAGGCTTTGCGAACCTGGGTTACTGCAATAAGGTCAAAAACTCTTTTTTTTAATTTATTTTTATTTATTTAAAAATGTTTTAATGTTTATTTCTTTTTAAATTTTTTTTAACATTTATTCATTTTTGAGAGGCAGAGAGACAGAGCACAACCGGAGGGAGAGGCAGAGAGAGAGACACATACACACACAAAATCCGAAACAGGCTCCAGGCACTGAGCTGTCAGCACAGAGCCCCACATGAGGCTTGAACCCAAGAGCCATGAGATCATGACCTGACCTGAAGTTGGATGCTTAACCGACTGAGCCACCCAGACACCCTAAAGGCCATACATTCTAATAATTAGGAAAATTATTCTTCATTTTATTCCCCAAAATATTATCGACAACTGTAAACTGTTAAGAGCCTTTACTCCCCAATATATTTAGGCAAGACATTTTTTATTATTTCAGAATTTGACCCAAATTTCATCACCATGGTACTTCTGGAATGGAGCAGGATGGAAAAAAAATAGCGTGTATTTCTTCATCTTTTATATTCTTCTGTCCAGTTTAATATCAACTGATTAGAACTCATTCTATTTTGTCATGTAAAGTGTTTCCTAATGTATTTCTATTGTCCAGGTCTGTGTGAGAGGTACTGGCAAAATTTTTATACCAACATAATACGTATGTTAATATACAAACAAATATGTATTTGGCACCTCTTTTGTGCCGGATGATGTTTTAAGTGCTATTTAAAAACCGAATGTGCTATGTGTATCAGTCAGGGTACAAATACAAAACAGACACAGCACAGAAATTTGAATGAGGAAGATTTCATATAAAGCATATGATTAACTATCACAGGAAATTGGAGTAATGATGTCATGGCTTACTGGGAGGAAGGGAAATTCTAACCAATATAGGAATAGTGGATACGATAGTAATAGTAGCAGCCGCTATGCCTTGGGCAGAGATGGTGTGTCCAAGGAAGAGTCCCCCCCCCCCACCCCTAGGTCTGAGCCCCCCCACCTTACAGGAGATCACAGCTGTGGTCCGCTGGGTGGTGGAGAAGTCACTGAAGTACCATACTGGCAGAGCTTGAGTAAACCTTGAGTATGGGAAGGTGTCTCACTGGGGACGGTGATTTGTCCATGGGATGACCAGCTTGTCATGGTTTGTCTGAGAATGTCCCAATTTTGCTTATTTATTTAAAAATTTCCTAAGTTTATTTACTTCTTTTGAGAGAGACAGAGACAGCATGAGCAGGGGAGGGGCAGAGAGAGAGGGGAGAGAGAATCCCAAGCAGGCTTCATATGGCCAGCCTGGAGCTCAGCGCAGGCCTCGAACTCACAAACTGCGAGATCGTCACCTGAGGCGAAACCAAGAGTTGGACGCTTAACCGACTGAGCCACCCAGGTGCCCCTGCTGTCTTTTGATAACAGTCATTCGAACATGTATGAGGTGGCATCTCATGTTTAAGTTTTAGGTGCTAAAACTAAATATAATTCTGCCAAAGCTCTGATACAGGTGCGTGGACTAAAATTACGGCTGCGCCTTATCTTCAGGGAGAGCCGCATGAACCCTAGAGAAAAACACCTGAGCAAAAACCTTCATTCGCAAAATCCAGTAGATTTATATTTTACTTGCCTTGGAATAGAGAGAATGGGAATTTTACTTTACCTCTAATCAAGTACAATCAATATTTTATCACCCCCTTTCCTTGCCTATCTTAATATTTCAGTTAATTATTTTAGACCAGGCTGAATTAATCACCTGCTCTTTAAATTAGTTTTATCTTCAATGTTATTGCTGGTTCTGACCACAACCATAAATAAATGTTCATACTGTGAAATAGAATGTAGGTCTCTAAATTGTATTACATATGTTACATTCTGGTCTTCTGTTTCCGAGTAAGATAGAGCATCTTGTAAGGGAATGATCCCATCAAGAGCAACTAAAAATTGTGTTGGATAAAACACAATTCCTCAAGTGCGGGTGGCCTTAGAGGGCTGTGAGGGAATGACGAATGGGGAGATACTCAGAGGAAAGGAGCGGGGAGGCCACGTGGGGAGGGAGGGGTCCCTGGCATCGTGGGGTGGCATTTTTCAGAGGGTATTTGCCGATTCCGAGTGCAGGGCTGGACACTACACAGCTGAGCTTTGCCCCAGCAGAGAAGTGCAGCTGGGGAATCAAGAAAGCAGCCGAGCTGTTGTGACCCTCAAGGGCTGGAGAGAGACATTTTCAGGGACCGGAGAGCTGCAGGGGTTTGAGCATATGATCCCCTGCCCCGCATGGTTGTGTGAAAAAATGTGTTAAGTTTATTTAATTTTTGAGAGAGAGACACACACACATACACACAGTGTGTGCACAAGGGGGGAGGGGCCGAGAGAGAGGGAGAGAAAGAGAATCCCAGGAAGGCTCCAGACTCACCGCAGAGCCTGATGTGGGACTCGATCTCACCACAGTGAGATCATGACTTGAGCTGAAATCAAGAGTCAGATGCTTAACAGACTTGAGCCACCCAGGGGCCTCAGTTGTATCTAAATTCTGACGCTTTGCAGAGTGAAAAGAAAAAAGAAAAAAAAACCTACCGAGTAAAACTGAAATTAATCTCTGATGTTAGAAGCTGGGATTGCCATTATCCTTGGAGGTCAGGGAATTGAAGGCAGCTCGAGGCAACTTCCGTCTTGCTGATAAGGTTCTCTTTCTTGACCTGGGTGATCTTTACAAAATATATTCACTTTGTGAAAATTCAAAACACTACATGTTTGTTGTTTGTGCTTATCCTTTCTGAAGTATTATATATATGCATGAACACACATATGTAGAATAGAGAGAAAGGGTGCCTGGGTGGCTCAGTTGGTTAAGCTTCAGAGTTTGGCTCAGGTCATGATCTCACGGTCTGTGAGTTCGAGCCCCACATCGGGCACTGTGCTGACAGCTCAGAGCCAGGAGCCTGCTTCGGATTTTGTGTCTCCCTCTCTCTCTGCCCCTTCCCCGCTGATGCTCTAGCTCTTGAAAATAAATAAACATTAAAAAATAGAAAGACTCACATACGCACACATGTCTACACATAACGGTTTAGGTATACACTTGTATGCGTATTATGAGTGTGTGTACACGTGCATATATACAACATATATTTCTACTATTATTCTTCGATGTGAGTAGAACTATTGCTGCTCCTTAATGTTTAAAATTTTTCAAACAGTATAGAATACTCAAGACTTTCAGAGTCTAAGAAATAGGCAGGAGGGATATCCACCCTCTACCTCAGCTTAATACGAACTGTCTGGATGTTAATAGCAGTGACTGCTATCAACAGCACGAAGTCACACATCAGTCCACATATTAAAATTTGTTACCGAGCAATACATTATCTTTTAAAAATTAATATGAATCAGAGGATTATGATAAAATAAAATGTGTAACGGCAAGCCTGTCAGTTGTAAGTGAAGCTTTTCCTGGCATCATCAACCGAAGCATGAATTTTCAAAGAAATTATAGACGCACAGATATTGTGGAAAGGTTACATGAGGACACTCCTCTGCAGAACATTTCCCTACATACTGGAGTTCCAGACTTATTTCTTTAAGTTTATTTATTTATTTTGCAAAAGAGTGTGTGCTCCTGAGTGGTGGGACGGGGCAGAGAGAGAGGGAGAGAGAGAGAATCCCAAGCAGGCTCCACACTGTCAGCGCCCAGCCCCACTTGGGGCTCGAGCTAATGAACAATGAGATCATGATCCCAGTCACAGGGTGCTTAACCAGCTGAGCCACCCAGGTGCACCTGTAGTTATATTTTTTAACGTTTATTTAATTTTGAGAGAGAGAGAGAGCGAGTGTAAGTGAGGGAGGGGCAGAGAAAGAGAGAGACACAGAATCTGAAATGGGCTCCGGGCTCTGTCAGCACAGACCACAATGCAGGGCTCGAACTCAGGGACTGCGAGATGATGACCTGCGTCGAAATTGGACGCTTAACCGACTGAGCCACCCAAGTGCCCCACCCTGTAGTTATTTTTGAAGGAAAAAAGGGGCCACAGAAAGAAATCACTTTGCCCTGAGAGTTATTTACACGCCATCCATATAAATATAGAAACCTGCGTGGGGCACATTTTTAAATGAGGAACGACTGTATCAGCAACTGATGGAGACCTACAGTAGGTAAAAGTCACAGTAATGGTCTTACTGCTACCTGTGACCTTCAGATACACTGTGACCTTCAGATACACAAAATAATAACGGTGTATTATCTTCACTGCATCTTCTTGTAGCTATTTTCCTTTCTCAGACATTCTACCGATTTGAAAAATCCCTCAAATATTTTACAGTATAAATCATATTACAATGACTAATATTAGTGAACTGGACAATATTCTTATCATAACTTAATTCTAGAAGATCACTTTTTTTTTCTAAATTTTATCTAACATTTACAGAGCCCTCACCATGTGCCGGGCACTGTTTTATGTACTTTACACGCATTAATTCATTTTATCCATAAAAAAACTCATATAATCTTATTTATTTTTTTTAAATAGAGAATTCTCACCTGAATTTCTCTTATTTGGGTCTTGCATTTTGAACTTTTTTTTTTAACGTTTATTTATTTTGAGAGACACAGAGACAGAATATGAGCAGGGGAAGGGCAGAGAGAGGGAGATACAGAGTCTGAAGCAGGCTCCAGGCTCTGAGCCGTGAGCACAGAGCCCGATGCGGGGCTTGAACTCACAGACCGTGAGATCATGACCTGAGCCAAAGTCGGCCGTCCAACCAACTGAGCCACTCAGGCGCCCCTAATCTTATTTTTAAGATGCCTGGGTGGGCGCCTGGGTGGCTCAGTCGGTTAAGTGTCCGACTTTGGCTCAGGCCATGATTTCGAGGTTCATGAGTTTGAGTCCCGTGTTGGATTCTGTGCTGACAGCTCAGAGCCCAGAGCCTGCTTCGGATTCCGTGTCTCCCTCTCTTCCTACCCCTTGCTCACTCACATTCTGTCTCTCTCTCTCTTTCTCTCAAAAATAAATGAACATTATTTTTTTTTTAAAAAAATGCAAAAAGTCAAGTCATCGAGATGTGGAGATGTCCAGGATTCGTCAAATAGCTGGAGAGTGGAAGTGCTGGAATTCCAAGGAAGCAGTGAGCTCCAGGGTGTACTCGTACCCCGTGCCCACGCTGCCTCTCAAAATTAACCCACCTTGTCTCAGATGACAATAAAAGCTAAACTAACAGGTGCCGCGATCTGTACACTACATGGTTCTTCATATTTTGACTCAAGATATTTTCAAATGATGTCAGCACTCTGGTTCCAACCTTCATGTGGGGGAATATTTCTCAGAGTTCAAAAGAGGGTATATTTGGGATTATTTTTCTTCTTGATCTAAATTCCATCTTCTGCTGTAGGACCTCATCACGCCATTCATCTACAGTGCTCTCCTCCTTTCAAATCCAAATAAACAGAAATCTTTAATTGTGGCCTTTCTGGAGACCATGGACAGTGAACACACAAAGTACTGCTGAGTTAAAAGAGAAAGACCGGGAAAGAAAGTGACCTCTTTACTTAATAATTTTTTCTCCCCTAGAGCAGATCGGCAACTATAACTAATTCAGCCCTGGTTGAAATATGGTTATTATACCTACTATGTAGTACACAGTTTCCACTTAAAAAGGAATTTTTATTTCAAATTTGCTGATGGAATATAGGAATGTTGGCTGAGACTTCTTAGGTTAAAATGGTAAGTATTGTGATTATCTGGAATAGATAGGAATAAACATTGGTGTTCAAAGAAACAGAAGAAAGTCAAGTGTCCTCATGGAATTGGGGATGGGAGACATGGCATCACAGGGATATGTTAAAGAAGGTGACAGGCATTGGAAATGTAGCAACCAAAAATAGACCAAATAATTTTATTCCCTGAACCAGTGTCATTGTCTCCACCAATGAGCGAGCCATCCAGTGCCCTCCGGCAGGATCTGCACAAAGGGCAGCCATGTGCATGTGGCTTCAAAATGGAACTAGGAAGTCAGAAGACAGTAACTTGCCTCGAGGTGGACTAGTGGCACTGGTTGTGAGCTCTTGGATTATTCCCTAGGAACAGATACATGCTGCTTAGGGATACTAGGAAACCACTGTCTAAGGGTTTTAATAGAAGATGTGGACTTGCAAGGCAAGGACGACAGGCTTTCCTGGATAGAGAACAGTTAGAAGGGTTTGCAAAAACCCCTGAAGCGTCCTAGCATCCTCACGGTTGTGGGGGCTACAGAAATGTCCATGGTGCATTACCAACTGTGTACAGGTAAGCATAAATATATGTATAACCCTCCTACATATATATATATATATTCCCTAACTCCACAATCTCAAATTTCAAAGGAAAAAAAAAATAGACAAACTCAATACCTGAAATCAGAGCATGAAAGCAGTAAATTGAACCACTAGCAACGTGGTCCAAACTGCCTCAGACCTGTGGCCATTGACGAAACCCAGGGGGGACTGAATCCATTATTGACCCAGGAAACAGACAGCCCACAAAGAATGAGCAAGCAAGCTTCTTGTAGATAAGACATCTAAGCCTGGCAGGCATTTAACTTATCATCTCCTTCCTAAGCAGTTGATATAATAAAGCAACGATGTCCAGCTCACTGGCCTGCAGAGAGAGAAAGAAGATCTAAAATCATTTTGAACAAAGTCAAAGAAGATTGGAAAATTGACTAGGAAGTAGATTAATATCTGAGTGACCATTCTCCTCGGGGCCAAGAACTTTTAAAACTTTCAATCTTGTATTCCTTGCCTAAGAATTTGGTGACTTAGATATCACTATCCACATTTTTTAAGTAAGAAAAAATAATATTTCAAGAGTTGAAGGAAATTGGCCAACTCTTCAAGAGATAATACGTGGCAGCTTCTGGAATCATCCCAGATTCTCATCTCGAATGAGCTATGGGTGAACGTTGGTTCTCATTTTGACTCAAAAATCATGATCACTAGGAAAAAATAAAATACATATCATACTTTTTTTTCCATTGATGAATCAGAGAGTATTTCAAGAGGAAAAACAGCTGTAGAATGTGGGGAATTCCATCAGTGAGTGGATTTTCCTGGGTGTTCTCAGAGAGATGAAACGTTTTTTAACGTTTATTTATTCTTAAGAGACATAGAGACAGAGCGTGAGCGGGAGAAGGGCAGAGAGAGAGGGAGATACAGAATCTGAAGCAGGCTGTAGGCTCTGATGAGCTGTCAGCACAGAGCCCGACGTGGGGCTTGAACTCACAGACGGTGAGATTGTGACCTGAGCTGAAGTCGGTCGCTTAACCAACTGAGCCACCCAGGCGCCCCCAGTGCCTTCAATTTTTAAAAATCGTGTTTAGTTTCTAATTCTTCCTGGTGGGAAGTTTTCTCTGCTGTAACCTAATTTGCCAGGGCCAGAATTAGAAGAGAAAAACATTTTAATAAGCATTTTTGGGAGGAAATTGGTCATTATACAGTTGTGTTTTAATTATGCACATATATTGAGTTGGAATTAGACTTTTACAAATCTATCCTAAGTATACCTCACATGTACATTTAAAGACATATGTGGAAGGATTTTTATTGCATTATTTCAAAACAAATAAACAAGGAATCTAAATTTTTATTTAGTAGATGGTTTATAGTATATACATACATTATAATATGTTTACACAATGGAATATAATACATCAATTATAAGAATGGAAATAAAATTACATTGTTCTCACATCGAAATATCATAAAAGCAAGTTGTTGAGTGTCCAAACTGTTTCAGAACAAGAAGGACAAGTTCCGTTAGCGTAAAAGGACAGAGTGCATTTAATGAGCAAATTGTTGACCATTCAGATGGCTTTTCACATTATCTGCGGTGAAGAAACCAATGTGACTTCCAGTTTCACAATTTTGTGTTCCAATCTTGTTGCAAACTGTAATAAAAAGCACAAACCAATTACCTCATTGTTCGTCACCAGAAAGGAAAAGTCCTATAAAAAATTCTTCACCCTCTGACTTGGCTATTCACCTCATCGCGGGCAGGAAATCCAACCTTTCGAGGGCTCGTCTAGATTATAGACTATATTGGGAATAGCGCTGGATTGCAAATCACCACAGACTACTTACTAACAGGCATTTTATCATAATTAGTAATGAGTGGGAGGGCACGTGCCAAAGGATTGTTAAAAATCATGTAAGATTAGCATCCATTTATCTATTTCTTGTATATCTAATAATAAAAGGAAGGGCACAGACTTTTTATTGCTACTCTCCGCTATGTCATGCTTCAGCTCTTTTACATAATTACTTCATTCATGCAATTATTTTTCATTTATCAACTTACAGATATTTATTCACCTCTAAAAATAATATATTCAGTGTAATAGGTTATTTTCCTGGGCATGTAATCAGAACGCTGTGAGTGAAATGTCCATGTTTGCAGATGTATTTTTTTAACATACAAATTTCATTTTAAGATAGTTAACCCAAGTCTCTCCACAGGTGTGTCATTGAATAATGGACTAACCTACCTGTTTTCCAGAAACAGCTGCCAAGGAGGCCAGGAAACCACTTTTCAGCAATCCCGACAGTGCGTATCCCCTAGATAGTACGTTTCCTCTTTCTAAATATATAAGGACTATATTTTGTTGGACTCACAATGAATAGGTTTGGTATTTGTGATTGACTAATAGAATGCTTTGAGACTTTTGAGGCTAGGACATAAGAAGGGCATTTCGAAATCTTCAAATCTTGTTTCTTCACAGATTCATTAATATATTCATTCATTCACTCACTATTTGTTTATTTGCATCACAAACAATAGTACAGGCCAGTTATGTTCATGACGTGGGAGACACCGATGAAGAGCCAAGTTCTGACTCTCAACCACAGTCTGGTCAAGTAGGTGTGAAACAGACCAGTGAATACTTATCACCAAATGTATGTAATATAGGTACACTCAGGGTACTCTGACACTCAAGCCAAAGGATACTAATAGGCTTCCCTTCATATGTTCTTTTAATGAATCAAATGCTACCAATAAGTTTAAGACTTCCTGCACAGTTATGTGTCTTGTTCTGTGTTCTTGATCTATGCAATCAAGCATTCAAACAACACCGTTAAAATATGTGATTATTATTTCAAACATAGTAAAACAATGAGGTTTCCTTCTCAACTTCATGTCTTGTTGTTTTCTATATTGGTAGACATTGGAAACATTCACATATTTGTTCAAGCCAGATACCTGCACAATTTCTCTCATTCCTCTGTCTAATGAATGCACAGGGTCAATGACTGAAGTCAGCCAGTTTGCTCTCAAAACTCTCTCTCTAAACTATCTCAATACTTTACTTCTAGTCTCTTATTTTTCCTCTCTCAGTTATCAGAATAACCTGTTATCTATTATTCTGTCTTAAATTAATTTGGCAAATGGCAGTGAGTGTGGTTATTTTCCCCAAATTAAAATGTATTAGATTCTTTTCCTGATCAAAACATGTCAATGGTATAATACTGTATGTTAACTAACTGGAATCAAAATAACTTAAAAAGCCAAAACGAAACAAAACATGTCAATGGTTTCACGTTGCACTCAGCGTAAAGTCTCCACAGCACAGGATGGAAGACATTTTATGATCCAGCCCTTCTGAACCATTCCAAAGTTGTCTCTTGGCCGGCACTCCTTTACATGCTAGGATTCAATAAGCTAAAATTGCTTTTCCAACATTATCATGCACTCTCATTTCTTGGCATTTGCCTATGGTGTTCACTATGTAATGATTAATCTTCCCCTGTGCTTCTCTGTATTAAATTCCATTATTACTCAGCTTAGGTATAGCTCCTTGGAAAGGATTATCTGACTAGTTAAGTTTCTTTTCTAAGTTTCTTTATATCCCTTTAGCATCTAGGTACTTTAGTACAGTACCTGGTACTTGGTATACTGTCAAGAGATACTAACAACTATTATTATTTTCTACTCAATGACTAATCCCATGACCATGTTAACAGATATAAAATAAAAATACTATAGGTCTTCTAGAAGAAAGTAAGTGAAACCATTGCAACTGCACTGAAAAATCTTTATAAGACAAATATGCATGAATTGAAATTTTTCAATTGAAAATATTTTAAAGATTTTCTCTTTGAAATACACCACTAAAAATTGAAAAGGCAAGCTTAAGACTTGGAGAAATTATTACACCCATATTGAAGAGGACCTGTATCATAAATACATAAAGAACTCTTACAACTCCATGATAGGATGACAGACAATGCAATTTACAAAGTGGATTATGTATTTTAACAGACCCTGTGTAAAAAGGTATGAATGGACAACAATCACATAAAATCAATGTAATTAGTCGTCAGGGGAAATCAATTAATACCACAATGAAATATACACCCTCTGGAATGACTAAAATTTTTATTTTGATTTATTTATTTGTTTGTTTGTTTGTTTTAAAATGTCTGTTTATTTTCAGAGAGAGAAAGAAAGCATGTGCATGTGAGCTCAGGAGCAGTAAGTAGAGGGAGAGGAAGAGAGAATCCCAAGCAGGCTCCATGCTGTCAGTGCAGATCCCAACGTGGGGCTTGGTTTCACAAACTGTGAGATCCTTACCTGAGTCAAAATGAAGAGTCAGACACTCAACCAACTGAGCCACCACGTACTCTTGGAATAACTAAAATTTTAAAAGACTGAAAATGTATTTTAAGTACATTAAATCATCTTCTCTAATGTAATAAGATACAAGTTTGGGGAAGGATCTGGAGTCACTGGAACTCTCATTATTAATTATGCCAATGTAACATAACAAGATGATTTGGAAAACTTCTGGAAATTTCTTTTAAGGTTGAAGATATACCTGTACCTACTTTATGGGTCAGTCTGGTAACTCCCAGGAATTTACCTAAGCAAAATGAAAAGATATATACATCCACATAAAGATTTGCACACAAGTGTTCATAGGAGTGTTATTCACGGTCACCCAAAGCCAGAACCAATTTAAACATCCCTGTGAATGAATAAACAGAATGTGTTGTATCTGTACAACAGAATACTATCCAACAACGAAAAGGGGTAAACTAATGATACTCCCACAGATATATCTCAAAATATATTGAGTTAAAGAGGCCGGTCACAAAAGTGTGTATTATTTTATTTGTATAATTCCTGGAAAATGTAAACAAATATAGAGGCAAAAGAAGAGCCACTGGGTCAAGTTGCGGCTCAAATACCAGACTCTGGCTTTTCTTACAGTATTTTTGTAGATTTCCTAGAGTAGATGTTGCTTCATTTGCTCTATTACCTTAGGACTGTTTCCAGAGGACTTAAATATGTGTGTGTGTGTGTGTGTGTGTGTGTGTGTGTGTGTGTGTTTAATAATTTTCACCAGTTTCACTGGGAATTGGATGCACTCCTCATGCTGATAGGACAGAATTCGATCCTTTACAGCTATTTTTAATATTATCTTAACAATGTTTGTTGTCTTAAAAAAAACAATAAAAGCTCTTAATGGATTGCCAGGGTGTTTTTAAATAATTTTCAGTTATTTTTACTGAGCTAGCTATATTGATTCATTTTCCAGTGCCAAGTATATGCACACTGAGAAAACAATTTCCTTCACGTACACAAATTTTAGCTGTTATTTCTTTTCACTGTCCATTATGTGGCTTCCTAAATAGAACTTTTAATTTTGTTTTAAAAAATGAAAAGCAAGTATGCTGTTTATGTGTGCTTGTTTTTTCCCTGTAAGACTGCTATCATGTGAGTTACAATGTCATTTTCCCAGTTGAAATTTGACGATGGCAGACATCTCAACAGCATGCTATGTACTACTGATTTGTTTTTCTTTCCAAGTCAATTTGAGCACGCTGTAGTCCATGATAGAATATCCAGTATTTGTTTTGCACTGAACCCATCATTGTATTTATACAGGTGGTAGTTTTATCCCAGAGACTTGTGCACGTGAAAAATTTTACATGTACATACTACATCTTCTGCTTGCAGAGACAGAAAGGAAATTGGCTATCATTTATTCCTTGATTCTTTTTTGAACATCAGAGCTGAAGGTGGAGTTTGAATATGTGCATGTGGAAAATAGATAACGGTTCCTGGGTTTCTTTTTTAATTTTTTTTAATGTTTATTTATTTTCAAGGGAGAGAGAGAGAGATAGCGCAGGGTGGAGGGGCAGAGAGAGAGGGAGACACAGAATCTGAAGCCAGCTCCAGGCTCCGAGCTGTCAGCACCGAGCCTGAGGTGAGGCTCTAACTCACCAACCGCGAGATCATGACCTGAGCCCAAGTCGAAGGCTTAACTGACTGAGCCCCCCAGGTGCCCCAACAGTTCCTAGATTTTAATTAACTGTTTGTAAAATCCAAAACATGACAACCACAGCCTGAGTAGTAGCAGTGGAAGGAGACTGTTCTTATAAGGTAATATCCATGCAGACAATGTAACTAAGATTTGATACAAAGATCAGAGAGAGAGTGAACCATCAGCTATCATCAAATTCACAAAATTTATAATTTAGAAATTACTGATTCTCTTTATTGAACACACACTATTTTCCAAGCAAGTGGCTATCAAGGGACTAAGTATGTAATCGACGTAGGATAATTACCTTATTTGCACAAGCATGTGAGGCAGAAATCTTAACTACTACATTTTTACAAATGACCAAATAAGGGCCAGGAAAGGGTAAGGAATTTGTCTGAATTCACACAGAGGTGAAGTGT
This sequence comes from Paguma larvata, assembly GCA_030068075.1. Classification (NCBI taxonomy): domain Eukaryota; kingdom Metazoa; phylum Chordata; class Mammalia; order Carnivora; family Viverridae; genus Paguma; species Paguma larvata. Next base: position 26,220 of record JAINVK010001115.1, read on the forward strand.
TTTGTGTGTAGCACAGAAGAATATTACCAAATATGTTCAAGGAATGTGTTTCAGTTAAGGTAGCAAAAGCCCTAGATAGAGAGCAATTTGCAAGTCCTGTTTAATGATGACAAGGACGGTAATGATGATTCTCTGCATTTTTATCATTTATATTCAAAATATGTAAGTCCTTTATTGTGTGTACATTTAGGTGTATACATATGTATGACAGATCTGCATAGATAAGGATACATTTATGCTGTACAGAGTAGAGAGGAGGGACACAAAGCAAACATGGAAAGTGAATACATAAAGTGTATCAAATATGGAAAGTGAACTAATAAAGACTGAAAACAATAAAGCAAAGCAAAATGTTGTATCTGGTTATTAATGAATTGAGCAATACTATTAACTCCGTGCCAAAGCAAACTGGCTGTAATAACTAGAATGACAGCTATTTAGAAATCACAAGTTTATAAAGTGCTTAAAAGATGTTGACAACATTTGTTTCTGCCAGCTCAAAGCAAACTTTTCTTTTTTAATTTAATTTAATTCATTTTTGTTTTAATTTTAGAGAGAGAGAGAGAGAGAGAGCGTGAGCAAGTGGGGAAGAAGGGGGGGCGGAGAGAGAATCCCAAGCAGGTTCCGTGCTCAGCGCAGTGCCTGATGCATGGCCAATAGCATGATGCTAGGATTATGACCTGAGCAGACATGAAGGACGCTGGACTGACGAGGTCACCCAGGTGCCCATCAGAGCAAACTCTTCTGAATCGAGTCTAATAAAAATTGGCATAATATTTTGTGTATTAAAAGACTAATAATCTAAATCAATAAAATACAGATTATTTTACAACTTAGAGTAGTGCTTTTGGAGATATAATAATGTCAATGATATATCTAGACCGATGTCTGTGAGTTCACTGATACAGGGTTTTGTCCCCCAAAATGTTCGTATCCAACGTAATTGAGAAGTAGCGACTTGTAAACAAGCTTCATGGCTTTCCATCTAAACTCAGACGGCAGTTCCTGTTGCAGCCACAGGCTGAGTATCGTTCCTTACAGTTTTATAGTTTAACTATAATTAATTTAAACATCAGACCCAGTTTTTTAAAACAGCGGCAATTTAAGGAAACGTCACTTTATAACAAAATGCATTTCATAAATATTAAGCTGGGGAAGACGTAAAGTTTAAGAATGTCTAATAATTAAAAAAATAAAAAGGAAAGAATGTCTAATAATTAGCCAATGAATATAAAATTTAGCAAGTGTCAAATCATCAGTGAAAGGTCAGACCCGTTCTGGATTTAGGAAACGTACTTCTATACCCATGGTGTGACTTAATTCCTTCTTCATATTTCTTTTAGAAGCAAACCAATGTCTACGTTGTGCAAACCAGTGCAAATCATTGCAAGGCCAGGATGTTGATTTCGCCCTCAGTTCTCAGGCTGACACTTTGAGCAAGTATTATGAAAGTTGGTGGCTGCAAACCCTCTCTCCCTCAATAGAAGCTGGAATGCCTTGTTCTTGATTTTCCAGTGTCCCCATCCCTAGGGAACAGGCAGAGCACCCGGACTCTCCACTCAGTCTCACCTGCCCAAATTTGGAATCGTGAAACCATGATGGAAAGATTCAAGAATTAGGAAGAATTAATTCAGTGCTCATGAAACTGGAGAGTTCATGATGCTCTATTCACCATGAATATAAACTATTCATATCCTATATAAAGGCGTCTTCTCTATTCAGACAGAGAGACACCAAAATATGTTCCAGAAGCAAGGATGGATTCTGGACCACACCCATGGCCTGCTGGGTAAGAGCTCTGGTTACCAGGCTACTCAAAGGGGACCGTTTGTGCATAGCGAGGGTTTCGCATTCTAAAATATATATCTACCTCAAGAGAAAGAACTAGATCATCCCTTCCTATAAACAACACTTGGTGTATTAGGGGAAAAAAAGGCTCCTTTCGTCAACTTGTATTTCTTTCCATAATAGTTCTGTGCTTCAGGTCTTGGCCAAATAGATACTGCAAACCAGAGATGCGTTGCAGAAACTTTTTTCTGGTTCTCATCCATTCACAGGATTGTTTGGAACTCTCAGGTAATTTCATACTTTAAAAATTTTCTGTCACCCCTTATGAAATGTGTGCAAATAACAGCTGGGCTATTATTTTAATGCACATTGAAGCACACACAATTCATTTTTATGAAACAAGAAGCCACAGAAACATTGGCATCCCTGCTTTTTCCCTCGCCTCTGCCTATAATCTTAAAATGATGCCGAGCTATTGGAGGGGAGAAATTTGCAGTTATGTTGTGTAGGCCATTTTGTCATCACATTTCCAATTATGGGAGAAACACTTAGTTGAGTTATCATCAGAAATGCAGGCTTTTAATAGATATGCCAACAGAAGCACTTTGGGGATTAATTTTTATAGCTGTCATTAGTTGCGACAGGACCTATCTATGAAAATCTTCCATTAATATAGGAAGCCTGGCTGAAGAGAATCCAGAAATTTGAAAACCCAGAATATGAGGATTGTCAAGTTACCAAAAGGATGATCATAAAAGTTTAAAGTTTTGGACATATTTTTGAAATATATTCATATTATCCTGTTAGACAAAAAGAAATACGATCAAAGGAAAAAAAATATTTTTGGTGGTAGCTTGTATCAGCATATAATATGTTCTAAATGCTTTTGCTAGAGTTGCTTAGAAAACTTTGATGACAAATATATTTGAGCATTTTTTTTAATGTTAATGTAGGGATTTGGGCAGTTTCCGGGGTGCCGGCATACGAGGCATCACGTCTGCGTTTAAGGCTGCAAAATCGAAGAGCTCTGTAAGTTACTATTTCCTAAGTCAGTGATGAGACTTTTTTTTAATGTTTTTATTTATTTTTGAGAGTAGGAGGGACAAAGCATGAGTGGGGAAGGATCAGAGAGAGAGGGAGACACAGAATGTGAAGCAGGCTCCAGGCTCAGAGTTGTCAGCACAGAGCCCGACGCGGGGCTTGAACTCACAGACCGTGAGATCATGACCTGAGCCAAAGTCCGACACTTAACCGACTGAGCCACCCAGGTGCCCCTAGTCTGTGATGAGATTTAGGTTCATAACTTGATAACCTGGAAAGTAGAGGTAACAATTAGATACAGGAATAATCATGTGTCTGTGTAGAAAGACAAAACAGAAGTGAAATATGTCATTGGTTCTGGCAAGAAATATGTCATCAGTCGTTAAACATATAAGGAGCATTAAGGCAAAAACCAGTGATACTTTAGGACTTCCATTTCCTTTCTCTTTCAGGGAGAAACAGAGTGGCTGTCTGTGAGTGGTTGGAAGTGTTTTACTCTGTAACGGGCATATAAGGCGGTGAAGTTACATACATACATTAGAAACAGAGTACAGTAGACAGATACTTTTGTCAGCATTTAGTTTTCCCAATTAGCAATACCAAATTTGGTGTGTTGGTATGCATTATTACATGTTTTCCTTACCCTCTCCCCAAAAAAGATACCCCACAGCCTTTGAACTATTATTAGTATTGCAAAGATATAATATGAAGATTTAAACTGAAGTTTTACTTTGGCACACTTTTTTTCCTTTCTTTTCCAGTGTCTCTCATGCATTAAGCCAGTGCGTGTATTGCCCCGGGAAAAGTGATGATCCAATCTGATAAAGAAATTACTTCTCCGTTTTGAATTTCAATGTATAGTTTTTAAAGCCCTTGGCAGAAATGGTGGTGCTTTTGATATGCTATTTCTTATGTGGTGTGTTTATTTTCCATTCAAAAAGAAGAGCATGGAATATTGAGATGAAACTCAGAAGGCCTCAGACTCTATGGCTCTCAGACCAGAAAATTGAGGCGAATTCTTGATAACACCATCATTTTCTCACCTAAGGGAGTGTAGCTTTCAAGCATGTGTGGGAGGAGTGTGAGTCACGGGGGTGGGGGGGGTCTTGAGTCGAATTTAGACCTAGCGAATACGACAGTTACCACCCCCTGCTTTGATTCATTTAGTAGAACCCAAAGAAATAGGCAAGGGTATGAATGGAAATTCATAGACAAATTTGGAAGTATCCTACAACAGATGAGATTTTTGCTTCCTTTACAAGGTAAAACCTAGAGAGAATGCAAAATCGGTTAAATTAGGGTGAAACATTTAAGGAAAGAACGCTTTGGTGATCCAATACTTCTGAACATGGTACAGGACTGCATCTTAGGTTTTCCACGTCTGTCATAGATTGCAGAGGTAAAGAGGATGCTGGCAGTAAGGTGGTGAAGATAAACAGGGATGTCGAAATGCCTAATATCTATTCTGTAATCCCTCTAACCACTCATATATGGTAACACACAAACATGCTGTCTGATTAAGTGGTCTTGAGTTACAAGGTCACGAGGGATGTTGTCATGAACAAGTAGAGCCAGGTTGCCTCGAGGTTTTTTGGGTTTTTTTGTTTGTTTGTTTTTGTTTTTGTTTTTTTTTCCTTTCCTTAGGAAGGGGACCCTACCACAACTTAATACACGATATTGGATAAACACCTTGTATTTTTAAATAACGAAAATTCATTTCTCACTATAAATTCCTGTCCTTAAGGGTTAGGAGAAGATGTCTGCTTGTTGCAATCATTTTGGAATGTAATAGAGCAGCAACCACCATTTTGGATGCTAGCAGTTGCTCTGCTAGAGAGAAAAATAAAAATGTGGATGAATAATCTTACACGGCACTTAAATGCTCTGACCTATAACAGGCACAGGTACTTAGAGTGTTCCATAAGTGCTGTGTTATTAATTTGCCTACTGGTCATTTATTAGTTAAATATGTGGTCCTAACCTACACAGTATGTTCCAGGAGGCGAAATTCTACTGAAATCTACAGAAAACAGACAGCCGGAAGTATTCGGCAAACCATCGTCCACGCTTTTGGTTGCTACATATTTTGCTCAATTTCTTTCCTGGATAAAAACAGCCTCCCTGTCCCTCTGCAAGAGTGAGAAGTCAATTTCCACAGCCTGTCACCATGTCAAGCACAGAGTCCCGTATCTGTGAGGTTTCTCCGTCCCCATTATTTTCCCGTGTCACGTCTGAAGTGGCTGCTGGAGAATATTCCTTTGTTGGCGTCAGAGCAACTTTCTCGGCCTCCTCGTCCCTGTGGAATAGCAGTGGGTTAAAGGTCATTTTAACCTTCAAATGCTCACAAACTCACAAAACTCTTCATTTACTTTCCATAACCAAGGTAGCGACCTGCCCAGCTTTCTTCATGGTAACAAGTGGTTTTATCACTTCCCTCCTACTAGCTATTCCGGATGTTCAGGCAATATATGCTGGTAAGATAAACACATACTTTGAATTCAATATAACTTCGTACCGAGTATTGTATTAATTCAAGTATATATAAATAGAACATGTCTCAGGATGCACTTGTTGTGATGAGAAGCAGCCGGTGTCCGTTGTAGGAAAGTGTCGAATCACTATGTTGTATACCTGAACATAATATCACACTGTATGTTAGCTAAACACAAGTTAAATAATTTTTTTTAAAAAACCCTGAGTCTTCTCTCCTCCTATCTGGCATCGTCTTTATTCTTCTGTGAGTGTTGCACTCTGTCTGTTACTTTCTAGTTGTTTTTGCTCTATCTGAGGTATGAACGTGTCTGTTTCCCAGTAGTCACCTTCTAGCAAGAAGGTGTCCTGGGGGTGATTTGCTGTGAAGATGGTATTTATCCTGATGAGGGTGTTTTTTTCTCATCTCTGTTGATCCCACCTATTTTAGGGATAAGTGTCTTAGTCTGATCTGAGAAGTCTGTTTGCCAGACAGCAATTATTTATATTGCTTCCTTCCTACATCAGATAGGCTGTCAATTGGTCGATACTTTACATGGTTATTTTACTATGATTGCCATATCAATATGACCCTAGGCATATTGTTTTAATTATTTGATTTTTTTCCCCAGTTCACTGGGTGACCCTATCATAAGTTCTCTAGAAGCAAAGATAAAGGTCAATTTTAATGATACCACATAACGAGACACTCATATTATCCCTTTCCACCCAGCAAAACAAAGTTATGTCCCTGATTCTCTTTCCTCTTAATATGATATCTTTGCACAGGTAACACCCTGGTTTGGAAGGCTATAACGATTCTATACAAACTACCTGACTGTCAGCTGGAACACAGGGTACCATACTGAACGGGTCAGTCTTGTTTCTTCTAGAAGGCTCATAAGGTCCCTAAAACAATAGAAACCTGATAAACCGAGAAAAGATGCCTCCACGCACCTGCACGAGCACGTTATCTTAGGGGATGTGAAACACAGGAAGTGCTGGATTTAATATCTATCTGCTGAAGAAAATTAATGAGTTTGTTACTTAATTAGAAAATAGAGGCTGTAAGTTTCTACTCAAGTTGTCAAGAACCCAACCGACTTTAAAGACAAAGCACTTTGAGAGAAGATGCGTATTAAAGGTAACACGGCAAGTGGTTCCACTAGCGTGGATATAAACACATTGAGCAGGTCCGATGGAGGAACTGCCTTGAGGGAAATGCCAGCTTTCAGTTTTCCCATGGTCTTCAAACATTTCGAGTTTAGAGGTCAGAGAAAAGAAAAACTTAGCACTCAAGCCAAGTAATCAGAGTTGTCTTAGCAGCTGGGAGTATGTGAGCCAGCGCACTGACATTTACAAATCCTTCGATTGCCGGAGATGATTAGGTGAACTTTTTTAGCCAGACAAACTCTTCTTGTTTCCTCTTAGCAACTGGAAGCAAAACGGCCATGGGCTTCACATTTCTTCTTTCCAGAGGAACACGAAGAAAACGTGGTGGGACGTGCACATGGCTCTACTTTCCTCAGAAGAGGAATTTAAGTGAAAAAAATTAATTTGTTAAACCTTTCGTCATTTCTTTAAAAATGACACAGCCAATACTTTCAATACAGAAATTATTATGAAATAACACTTTACGAATGTTTTTTTAAAGAGGTAAAAAAGGCAGATTTTGTAGGTCTAGAAAATATATGCGTGACAGAAAGTCTGACAAACCCTAAATTAAGAAAATAATTCCTACAGTCTAACTTTGACAGTTAAATTTAAGAGGCCGATAACCCTGGCATTTCTTCCCACTTGCATTCTCAGCCTCAGAGATAATTGGAGGCAAGAGAGATTTTGCTATTCTAAGTCTTTCTCCTCTGAGATTTGCCTTCCTCTGTAGCAAACTTTCTCCTTTCCTTTTTCCTCCCAATTTAATATCACTCCCTGGTTCATACAGCCTGTTTAAATATGCTTTCAGGAAAATATGCATCAGTCATTTAATCCTTGTTGTGAATATAAACCAGATTCTTACTACTCCTAGCAAATATTGGCCTTTTAATCTTTTATCTGCTTGTGGAATAGAGAAGTCAGTTGAATTCTGGGATCCATGAAAAGATGGCCGGGAAAACGTGTGGGAATATTGACGCATAGATGTAACAATTCTAACAGCATTTGGTTAATTACACACAAGACCAGATCTGTCCACGTAGGAAAAGCAGGTCTAAACTGACTTCTCCATTAAAGCAGAAATTTGGTCATGCTGCTGTGAAGAGAATGCAGACAATAAGTGTCAACTCTACTTATTGGAAGACGTGTACCTAGGAGTAGACCCAAAAGGCAATCACCTCGACAGCCTTTATTAAGAAATTAACTGGGCTGACTTTGAATGTGTCCATTGAAAACCTAGAAGTTAATAAATCAAAGCAACGAACTAGGGTAGGAAGTGCCTTCGCAGGTATCTTCTCTGGCTTAAGACCCTGGCTCTACCACTTAGTAGTTTGTGAGGAACGTGACAAATTATTTAGCCCCTCTCTGTGCAATAGTTATTTCCTTTGCAATAACGTGGAAGGTTGTTAGGTGAATGGGATGTGATCACCTGTAAGCTAGTGTTTACTAATACACAAATTTTCTCTCCATTCCCTGTTTAAATTGGGTTTATATTTAAGCATGGGGCAGATGAAGAAATAAGTTTTAGAAGAACCACTTTCTAATACTAAGGAGCGATGCCCCACTAATGTAACCTTGGCTATACAGGGAAAGTCATACTTTAGTGTTTTAGTGAATATGCCAAAGATTTCATTGGTCTGTTTTGTTTTACTGAAATTTAGTTACAATTTGTGTCATGGATCGGAACGTAGCTAATTTTTCTTACCCAGAAAAGCTCTGAAACTATTAATTTTGTTTATTTTTAGTCATCTTTATCGTAAAAACATATAGTTTCAAACCTGACAGACTGATATGAGTATACTTGATCTTGTGAATTTTAACAACAGTGTAAATATATAACTGCTAAACTGTTATCACTAGCACAATAAGACGATACAGAAAAAAATCAGAATTTATCTTCTTCCTGCTGCTTATAGAAGATGTAGATATTCACTATTTCTAGGCCCTTTCTAATAATTGTATCTAGATTTGTGGTTTGAAAAGGGACTTTGAAGGGCGCCTGAGTGGCTCAGTTGGTTAAGCGTTTGACTTCAGCTCAGGTCATGATCTCACAGTTCAAGGGTTTGAGCCCCACATCGGGCTCTGGGCTCACAGCTCAGAGCCTGGAGCCTGCTTCAGATTCTGTATCTCCCTCTCTCTCTCTGCCCCTCCCCGGCTCACACTCTTTCGGTCTCTGTCTCTCAAAAATAAATAAACTTTGAAAAAAAAATTTAAAAAAGAAAAAAAAAAAAAGAAAAAGAAAAGGGACTTTGATTTCTGGAAGCCAGTGAGTGAAATCTTCTTTTGCCAAAATATTGTCTTAGGTGTAGATAATAACCCACTCCTATGCCAATCAACACATGGGATTTTCACACCCACAGATATGGTTCAGGTTAGACCAATTAATGTAAAGTTCACTCTTTGGATAAAGACAAGAAACATCATAGCTCCAATTGCTAACAGCGGCAGCATTGTAACCATGAATGTAGCCACACAATTAAAAAGTCAAGTCACCGTACCAGGGCATAGAACGTAAGAAAATTGAAGTTAATCCCTTTACTGAACAAGCCCGAAGACACCTCTGCTTCTAGATTTTCCATTTGCAGTCACCTGAAAAATTCACTTACTCTATAAGCCAGTTTGAGCCTGGTTTTCTGACACTTGCAATTGAAAGAATCCTTCACCCCGTTCAAATTTAATCACCCTTTCCTCAAATTTATTCTGAAACTGCTTTGAGAACTTTTATTCTTCTTTTCATATTATTGCCATGGATTTCAACAAGTTGCAGCCTGGCCTTGTAAACTTGCTTCTCAAGGGCATCACCGACCTGATTCTAGGTACCTTCCATCTTCTGCTCTTTTATAGAAAAGCTTTGCTTCAGCTGGACTATTCTATCGACGTTCCTAACATGTGTCAGGCACACTTCCCTTTTAACGTTTTTCGCTTCCTCTAGCACATAAAATGTCTTCTTCAAAGACTTTTCTCCCTCAAATCCTAGACCAAACCCCTTTATACAAACATTCCACTAATGTCTTTTGGCCACACTGGATCTTCTCTTTTCCAAGTACATGGCACTAATTATAGGCATGGCATATTGGTGAAATTCCATTTCACGCATGCAACTCTCGTTATTAAGGACTGTTTATTTTGTTCTTATTTTCTTCTGTTTCACCTAAAACAATTCTACCTACATCAAAACTACTTTGGGGCGCGTGGGTGGCTCAGTCGGTTGGGCATCCAACTTCGGCTCAGGTCATGATCTCACAGTTCGTGGGTTCGAGCCCCGCGTCGGGCTCTGTGCTGACAGCACAGAGCCTGGAGCCTGCTTCGGATTCTGTCTCCCTCTCTCTCTGCTCCTCCCCCACTCATGCTCTGTCTCTCAAAAATTAAAGAAATACTAAAAATTTAAAAAAAAATACTTTTTTGGAGTTACTTCATTTGCATGTGTGTTTTTTCAGGATCCGTTTGAAATGCAAACTGGAGTGTGTATCGATGCTGCTAATCAAATGACTTTCTAAGATTTCGTATGGTTCTCCTACATTTTGAGACTAGGTAAGTTTTGTTGTAAGCATTTCCCCCTAATGATCTAAATATTTATTAAGAATTTAGGGTGGGTCTATGCACACTGTCAGTTGTGGCCACACACCAACAAATTAATAGAGTCTCCTCTTTCATTGTCTAGTGGAGAAGGAATAGAAAAATTAAATAACAGCAATCAGGAAAATCATTCAAACAATTGACTAAGCTTCTCATTGGGATGAGGGAGGCTTCTCTAAGACAGGGTGACTATATGCCTCCTTTGCCTAGGAAATTTCTGGTATGGTCCTACTCTATTGGCCTTCCATCTTTGTTATACTTCATTTCAGATTTTAATTTTAACATAAAATATTACAGTCAAATGTGCATTAAAGTAAGCTAAGGTGGATTTGGCGAACTTCTTGCCAAATTCATCAGCTCGATGCTCAGTAAATAGGGCTTACTATTTATAACGCAGTTTAATCTGAAACGAGACTGATAGTAACTCAACTATTGTTTTCGTGAAACTTTCACAAACAATCTAACTTACACCTTCCCTGATAACAGCATGTTGGCTTTCATGTAAAAAAAAAATGCAGAATACTCAGACACAATTATGGACAGAGAATTCTTTCTAGCCTTAGGCAGTCATCGAGGAAATATTCGATACTACAGCCTGCCAGACATTGCCTGTACCAGCCAGCTTTGCCTCAGCTGATGCCTTAGCCTTCCAGCAAAACTAAGCTTTCGCGTCAATGTAGTCAGTGGGAAATGTGGAAAATTCAAGATTAAGAGTACAGAAAGCATGTGCAACAAGCAAAGGCTGAGGACTGCAAGCAGAGACCCAGAGAGAGAAGGCTGGAATTTCCAGATAGTGAAAGTATTGGTAGATTGATTTTTCACGTTTGGCCGTGCATCTTATTTATTTATTAATTGCGTATGTATTTTGCAATAAAAGCTTTAAATAAAAGCAATAAAGCGTTCACTAGCAGTGGTCAAAAAAGTAAATATTTACTAAAAAAAACAAGAAGAGTTGAATTTCCGTTCTTCAAGAAAGCAGATAGTGAATCTATAACTTGCACACCAGACAAGTTGAATTTACTGTCCCCAGTGGAGTTACAGTGTTTATTACTAATGATACAAAAAGCATCAGACACAACCCTGCTGAGACACACTGGCATCTGTTTTAAAATTAGTAGATGCTTTAACAAGATGTCATAAAAGAGGTACATGTAGAGGTTTTTAACATGTAGAGTTTCTGAAGATGCATTTGCATTTTATTCTATGAAGCATGGCTTTGCATTTAAGTCAAATGCATTGCTAAACTAATTTTGTTCATTTTGGATTCTAGAGTGTCCTAGGTAGAAATAAAAAGTGTTATTTTTTTGGCCCTATTAGCAAAAGAGAGAGTTCATAAACATTTAAGGGATACTAGTGTCATTAGATGCTTTGAATAAAATAAAATAATTAATTCTAATAATGTTTTAATTTGGTTTTTCAAGTGACTTATGAAATCCAAGTAACATGTTCAGAATTTTGGTCTTTAAAAAAATTTTTTTTATTTATTTGAAGAGAGAGAGCAAGTGGGGGAGGGGCAGAGAGAGAGAGAGAGAGAGAGAGAGAGTCTCAAACATATGGGGCTTGAACTTACTAAATGTGAGATGGTGACCTGAGTTGAAACCAAAAGTTCAATGCTTAACTGACTGAGCCACCAAGATGCCCCTAGAATTTTAGACTTTGAAAAGATTAAATAGTTCACTTTATTGTAAATGTTGTTGTAAACTTAGTTAGAAAGCAAACATAGTTATTTTTGTATTGATATTATGAAAACTAATAGAAGAGCATGATGTTGAGTTAAAAACATGGCTCTTGTTAAATTAAAAAACCTAAGGTATTTGTTTTTCTCTGATTGACTTGTTTCACTTAGCATAATACTCTCTAGCTCCATCCACGTTGTTGCAAATGCAAGATTGCATTCTTTTCTATGGTTGAGTAATAGTCCAATGTGTGTGTGTGTGTGTGTGTGTGTGTGTGTGTGTGTGTGTGTGTGTGTGCGTACCACATCCTCTTTATCCCTTCATCAGTTAATGGACACTTGAGCTCTTTCCATGGTTTGGTCCTTATAGATAATGCTGCTGTAAACCTTGGGGGACATGTATCCCCTTGAGTTAGTAGGTTTGTATTCTTTGGATAAATCCTTAGTAGGACACTTGTTGGATCATAGCGCAGTTCTTTTTTTTTTTATTTTTTTTATTTTTTTTAACGTTTTTAATTATTTTTGAGAGACATAGAGACAGAGTATGAGCAGGGGAAGGGCAGAGAGAGAGGGAGATACAGAATCTGAAGCAGGCTCCAGGCTCTGAGCCGCCAGCACAGAGCCCGACGCGGGGCTTGAACTCACAGACCGTGAGATCATGACCTGAGCCGAAGTCGGTCGCTTAACCAACTGAGCCACCCAGGCGCCCGCATAGCGCAGTTCTAATTTTAAATTTTTGAGGAACCTCCATACTATATTCCAGAGTGACTACACCCATTTGCATCCCCACCGATGGTGCAAGAGGGTTCCCCTTTTCTCCACATCCTCGCCAACACCAAGAAACAGACTCTTCAGTATAGAGAACAAACTGATGGTTACCAGATGGGAGGCGGATGGGAGGATGGGTTACACGGGTGATGGGGACTAAGGAGTGCACTTACAGTGATGAGCACTGGGTGTTATATGGAAGTGTTGAATCCCTATATCGTATACCAGAAACTAATGATACACAGTACGTTACCTAACTGGCATTTAAACAAAGACTAAAAAAAAAAAAAAAAAAAAAAAGGCTATGGAGCACAATGGACTTAGAGTTAATTTCAATGAGTACGAAAAGCTGACACATTCCAACAACTTAAATTAAAGTTGTGGTTATCAAGATTAGAAAAAAATGAATCTTGTTATTTATACAGAATCACTGAACTAGAGCTATTTTGTGAGAAAACTGATATAGAACATTAAAAAGATATCAGAATTTCAATTCTGGCATCATCTTGGATTTAGTTTACCCTTATGCAAAATGTAAACTGGACATAGTATATGAGACAATAGTTTTAAGACTTTATTAAAATTTTTTTTAATGTTTATTTATTTTTGAGAGAGTGAGAGAGACACAGAGCATGAGAAGGGAATGGGGTGGAGATAGGAGACACAGGATCCAAAGCAGGCTCCAAGCTCTGAGCTATCAGCACAGAGCCCGATGTGGGGCTAGAACTCACAAACCCTGAGATCATGACTTGAACCGAAGTTGGACGCTTAACCAACTGAGCCAGCCAGGTGCCCAAAAGACACTATTAACAGGCCATACAGAGAATAGGGGGGAGGAAATAAAAAGGTGAGTCCTCTGATCGCCCCAGCCCCCAGGCTCAGTGTACTTCTGGAATGCAGCATGGGAAGGGGATCACAGGCTGAACAAAGCCATCTCCCTGAGGCAAGGAGAAAGGGATTGGATTTGGGAGAAGATAAAGTGACTTGATTCTGTGGAGAGTACATGTGATGACAGAACTATACTGGAAAGAACCCCAGAAATATAACTAGAGTCCCTTGAGGATGCTGTTGAATACTATAACCTGTTTATTTAAGAGCTGGAATCCCACAAGGCCATGCAGAGGAGAATCGGTGGGCTGTAAGCTGAACAATTTTTAGATCTTGCATATGGCTGAAAAATATTTGAGTTTCAAGTAACAAGAGTAAGGAGATCTTTTTTTATTAAAACTTTTTAAAAATATTTATTTATATTTGAGAGACACAGAGTGCGAGCAGAGACAGAGAGAGAGGGAGACAGAGAATCTGAAGCAGGCTCTAGACTCTGAGCTGTCAGCCCAGAGCCTGACATGGGGTTCGAACTCAGGAACCATGAGATCATGACTTGAGCTGAAGTTGGCTGCTTAACTGACTGAGCCACCCAACCTCCCCAGAGATCTTCTTAAATACACAGGACATTCGGGAGATTTCTCATAAAGCCTGTGTTATAGGAGTAGGGCTAAACTAATCTATAAAAGCTTTAAAGCAGCAATAATAAAACTACCTACAAATAATTAACTGCTAACCAGAACAAAGTAGGTGGCACTCAAAGAAAGAAAGCAAAAATCTACCTCCAAACCATTAAAATTCACAATGGTAAGCATTTGTTCAAAAGTTAGAAATGTAGAGAAGCAAGAAATCATGGCCCTAAAGCAAGTGGGGGGAAATCTTATGAAAGAAATAGGCTTTTAATTAAAAGTGATGACAGAATTAGCAGATAGGATTTAAAAACACGCTACCAAAAATATATTCAATAGCATTAGCGTAATAAATATATTCATATAAGCATATGTGGTCAAAGCAATGGAAAATACATAAACCAATCAAATGGAACACTTGGAGTTGAAAAGTCCAGTAACCGAAATGAAAATTCTCCCATTATAGGCTTCAGAATTGATAGGACACTGTAGAAAACAACATATAGTGAACTTGATTTCCTAACAATATAAACTATGCACACTTGAACACAGAAAACGAAAAGACTGAAAATAAAATATACAGTGACATGTGGAACAAAATATGTCTACCATCTGTAATTGGAATCCTACAAATGGTGGGGGTGGGGAGGAAGTGGGGAAAAAGACATTTGAATAAATAACGACTGGAAAAGTTTCAAAGTCAATGAAATCATAGGGAACTAAAAAGATAGTTTCTTGTACTATGAGCCGCTGGGATTTTTCTCTGTTCTGTTTTTCGGTTTTGTTTTGTTTTTGTTTTTGTTCATTTTTCATTTGGCTTCCTCGTGATGTGTAATACTCCCCTTTCATCTGGCCTGAGAGTTTGTCCCTTCGGATGTTTTGAGCTCCGTTCTTTTTTGCCTGCTTTCCTATTCAGGTTTAAGATCTGGCAGATTCTGCGTGGGGGCCACTTGTTTGGAGTTTTGTCTCTTAAACATCAAAAAACTAGACAATTTCATTCTGCTTTTCCAGAAGGCCACATTCATATGTGGCCGTAGCATTTGGCAAAGCTTCGCAGGGGAACAAACTGTGAGTTTTATGTTCTTCAGGTTGCCAACCTCTGCAGTTAAGAGGCAAGGTCCATCGTTTTCTATTTTCCCTCACACAACACTTCTGTTATTGGCCAAGAACCAGATCCTTTGCCTACACCAGAACCAGAGGAAAGTTCCTTGGGGAATGAAAATGGCCACCCACCTCAGCTCAGCTAGGGAGTGCTTTTCTCTATCTGGAATTTTAGTTCGTCTAGCCTTCTTTGGAACCACAGCCATTTAATGTATTTACCAATTGGACCAAGTGATTTATTTTTTTTCTTTTGAACTTTTGGCGTGTTTGTCTGTATTTATTGGATGTGATGGCTTCCTAGTATCTAGTATATTTTACTCGGAAGCAAGTGCCTGTCCAGGCATTTTTGTATTACAGTGGAATAATGTTAATAATTATTATAATCATTTTACATCTCCAAAAGATTAACGTCTTAATCTGTAAACATTATTTTAAAAGACAAGTTGATTGAAAATGATCTAGAGAAGACTTAAATGCCCAGAACAAGATGAATTGATGGATAATGATATATGAATGATACAGTCATTAGAAGAAAAAAGAAGTCATTCAAATTCAAGATGGTTTTTAAGTAGAAGAGTTGGGCATGTTCTTTCCTTCTATGTTCCCTGCATCTGAAAGGAGAGCTTTTCTTTCCTCTGGGCTAACACCATAAAGGGCGCCAAAGGGGTTATTCTTCCTCCTTTTTTTTTTTTTTCCTTTTTCCCCAATCTAAGGGCTTCATCAGCAGTGGATGCAAAGGGGTTGTTTGGAAGAGGAACTCCATCCCGAAAGCTGACCGGACACACATTCCTTAGATAACTCATCAAAGCACCTTCTCAACTATCTGCTTTTTTTCTTTTTCTTTTCTTCTTCTTCTTCTTATTTATTTTTTTTTTTTAGAGAGAGAGAAAGCACTTATGAGTGGGGTAGAGGGGCAGAGGAAGCAAGAGAGAGAATCTTGAACAGGCTCCATAGAGTGCAGGCCAACACGGGGCTTGATCTCATGGCCCTGGAAACATGATGTGAAGTCAAACTCAAGAGTTAGATGCTCAACCTACTGAGCCACCCAGCAGCCCTGGGTCATCCACTTTTCCACTAGCAATGAGAATTTTCAGTTGACCAAGGGTTTTTCCCTGCTGTTTTTCTTCTGGGGCTGGATTACTATCCACCTTGCCACATCCTAGAAGGAGGAGAGAAGAGTCTTTAGAAGAAGTTATTCCACTGTCAAATGAGAATTCTACTGAATATCCAATCACCTCAAAAGTTTTGGGCCATTTATTTATATCTCTTAATATATTTTTAAATTAACTAGTTTTCTTTATCCATGGATCAGCTTATTTTAAGAACTGTAATTTTGTCAAAATTTAAGTAGAATGATATTTTTTAATACTTGAGAGTGTTTTTTGAATAGTATGCACATATGATGACTCTTGTGAGTATATTATTTCCATTTCATTTCAAAGCCAAATAACATAAAAATTATATTTTACTTTTTATAACCAGTCCCTTGTAATGAAAGCAGCAACTGGAGTATTTATGAATAGTTCACAATTGAAGATATTTTAAACTGCAAAGAACATTTTTGTCATATTTACATGAGAAGGTAAATGTGAGTATAAATTGATTATTATCTAAATACATATCAGTGAGTTATTAAAAAAAAAGAATTAGGCCATAGAATTTGAATGTCATCCACTGAATAAATGCTTAAAACTAAAAGGAAATAGTATTCAATGATGCAAGCCTTTGTTATTTGGGAAATTATTTTCTTTTAAACACTTTGTTTTGTGATAATGTAAGCTATTCGGCATTACATAATGTTATTTTCATATCCTAAACATCTTTTTAAAACCATTTAAAGCAAAGCAAGACATGCACATCTTTATAAGAACCAGATATTAAAATATTCACTAGATTTTGATAAGATTGGCTCATTAAACATTTGTATACATACATACATATTACATACATTGTTACAGTTTACATGGGTAAATAAATATGACAGCTTGTCTTCTCCAGAGACTCATGGTCTTTTAGGCAAAAAAGACAAAGAACATGCAACTTTAAAGGCATGTTAGAAATGATAACATATGTGTAGAGGTATGTATAGGATGGAAATACATTTGTAATGTAGGAATTGGTTGACCTTCCTCTGAGTCAGAGGAGAGAAGACTCTAAGTAAGAGAATACTTCATTGTACCTTGCAGTACATAAAAGACTTTTCTAGGCATTCAAGGAGCTAGCCTTTGGGTGTCAGTTAAGACAAGGAGTCAAACTGAAAGTTTTTTATGGACCTGCAGGACTGGGGACAGGGTCAGGGGTGTGAAAGGACTAAGGATGGAGAAGTACTGAGTCAGAGCTGAGAAGAGTGTTTTAGTTAAGGACCACACCCCGCCTCCACGCGATTTAAGCACAGGTGCCAAAAAAGTGCCTCAGCTGAGCTCCCCACCCCTCAGATGGCTGCCATTGGCAGCAGGTGGGGTCGGAATACAGTCAGGCAGTGAATGTATATGAGCCAGCCCCGGAAGGGAGTGAATCCATCCCCGATTCTCACTCCAGAGACTGCAGAGCGCTGGCTGTGCGCCAGGTCAGGTGAGGGAGACGGCTTCCCCCCGTGAGTCCTGCTGGGCAAGTCCTTGCAGTTGTTATGGTTGGTCCTGAAAGACCGCTGGCTGGATTTGGGCCAAGGGCTGGACTCCTCAAGGAAGGAAAAGGGAAATAATTCTTTTCAAAAACCAGTGTATGTTAGTGTGCCTACTACACTGGGAATAGGAGGACAATGGCTGGAGGGGAGGTCTTGGGTTGTCACCCTGGATAAGCCGGTCGAGACCAAGATGCAGAGGGCTTTGGTCGTTACAAGGCACTAGGACTCTGGCCTAGTGGAACCATTGAAGGATTCGCCTTTTGTAACTGGAAAAATGGAGCCCAATTGAACTGTGTGTATAGACTTGGACAATTTATTTCAAAGAGGAGGGATACATTAACTTTATCGATTGATAGTTTATCAATAATGATCTAGAAACAGGCTCCAAATCCACATCAAGAGAATAAAACAAAATAGGCAAACTTTTCTTGCATAGAGCAGATGAACTAAATCTATCATTTTCAACCACTTATTCTGCCTTCTTGGGACACAGCCTGAGAAAGAGACTATAGCACAGCTTAAATGTCACCATCGCCAAATATTGTAATCATCTTATGGAAACAAGCACATTAGTCATTGAAATCAGCACTTACCAGAATTCCTGTTCTTTTTATTTTTAAGGGACTAATTTTCAATGCAAAACAAAACAACCCAGCTTCTATGCATTTCAAAGGTTTTATATATATTTATGTTACATAATAATCACGATAATCTTATTAGTTATTAACTTTTGTTTAATTTCGCTGTTTTTTTCAAACAGATGAGTACCCTAGCACTCAAAAAGCCATGGTAACTAATCCAACACAACACAATTAATAAGTAGTATAATTGAGCACCAAAGTCCGTGTCTTTTAAATAGTCCTACATGGCTGACATTGCAACAACTGTTGCCTTAAACATTTTGACCTAAAAGCAGGCGCGTCTTATCTTTCCCATGCTGTGTGTGTTTCTGTGAAGTCTACTCATTCCTTTGGTTTTATCTGCCCGGAATGGCACCGCTGAAAATATCTTGGAGTTTATCTTTAGATTATTTCTCTCCTGCATCCTTTTGATGTCTTCTGTATGGTATTGATAGTGATTACAGCATGGAAAGGGGAAAATGTGGAAGGATGAAGAATAATTGGCACGTATAATAAATGTCTTTGATGCTAGGGATGAAAAAGATGAGAAATAGTGGTGGGGGGGAAGGAATATATTTTATTCTTTTTTAAAAAGTTTATTTTTGAGAGAGCGAGCAAGAGAGAGCATGTGCATACATGCATACCCAAGTTGAGTAGGAGCAGAGGGAGAGGGAGAGAGAGAATCCATGAACTCTCTGCATTGTCAGTGCAAAGCCCAACACAGGGCTCAATCTCACCAACTGTGGGTGAGATCATGACCTGAGCCAAAATCAAGAATTGGAAGCTTAACTGACTGAGTCACCCAGGTCCCCCAAAGGAACATATGTTTTAGAACTCAGTTCATTGTTGTTGTTGTTGAGAAACCTAATTTAACGTAAGACATGTATCATTTATTTGGAATATCAGGCTTCTCTTCACAAAATACAACTCTCATGAGAAAAGAAAAATTGAACACCCATCGTTCTATATTTATATCCATCAAATTTGTTAGTTTAATGCAAGTTAATTGACATGAATGAACACCTTAATGTGTACAAGGCCCACATCAGACTCTGAGAGTGGGACATGATAAATAGTTTGGTGTGTCTGCTCATGAGTAACGTGTAATGCCTCCTCGTCCTCATATATGAGAATAAATTGAGAAGCATTTAATGATTAAAAATAAAAATAAAACATTCCCGAGAATGTTCTAAAATCATGGGAGTGGATGTTTAATGGGCCTTGCAGAAAGAATCATAACATCCACATGTCTGTTTAATGAAAAAAAAAAAAAAACTTGGTCAAATGTGATCCCAATTAGAAGTGACTGTTTCCTCCCACTAAAATCATGAAAATCCTCCCTCCTTCATCACAGCATAGCAGAAAGCTCAGTGCCTGGAAGTAGAGAGCATATTCAGGGATGGGAAAGGGAGACAGAGATGGGGAGACAGTGAAGGAGACAGAGAGAGACAGTCGGAGACCGACTGCATCGTTCACGGCAACTGCCAGATTGTGTAGAACAACTGGCAACGGAATCTTCGTAACAGAGCAGTGTCGGGTAGAATTTGAGAAAATTCGCAAGTAGCAACGGACCGTGAAGGTGAGGCGGCACAAAAACAACACCCCAGGGTTGATTTTCTGGGGCAGAAATCACGTGGGCCACATGATAGGATTAGGGGGACACGGAGGGAAGAGCGTCAACCCAGGATGTGCCCGTGTCCACGCTGACCAAAGATTCTCGTGGCTGTTCAAGTGGCCTTGAGGTTTGGGTAGATCGTCATGTTCAATGCATCTGCGCACGTGTGCCTGGGCAGATGAATAGACATCTCTGTATCACCCCCACATTCATATGGTATGGATTTGTTTATTGCTAATGCATTTCCTTATTCTTTATAAAATCCTGAACAGGCGTATTAAACCTGAGCAGGGACTAGATTCTGCCCTATCAGCGTCAAGAACTGGGTAAGCAAGACAAACCGGGTAAGTGGAACCGCTTACGGTATGCTACCTTGGAAAGTTCTTTTCCCGTCGGCATGTGCAGCGCGTTCTCTTTTAGCTTTAAAAATAAATGCCTTTTCTCATGTTCTGTGACCTATCATTCAGTTCGAAGAAATTCTCGGGCTCTTCAAATGTCTGTTCTCAGTGACATTCCTATTAATGTATTTTTGGCTGGTTTGTTTCATGTGAAGTTGTTCTCTTTCTGAATTTCTGTCTTTGTGGCAGGACGGCTAACTCTCTCGTACGTGCAGGATAGGTTGGACGAGACACGTATGATTAGTTTATGAGACAGAAAAGTCTTTGTCACACCAGGCTGAAAGGGAGCATCTTACGTTTGTGTTCGTGCAGTTTAACGGCAGCCGTTCCCTGCTTGAGGCAAGATATAGTTTATTTCTTTTTCGTTCTTGGTGGCCGATACCACATAGGAAAGCTTCCTGAGAAATGATGGCCATTAATATAAATTTGAAGTCAGAGAAAAGATGAACATTGAAAGTTCTCATGCTGTGCCAGCATGCTCTGACAGACCTCTGTGATTTAGCATCCCTTCCTGACAGTATGAATTATAATTAAATCACAGACATATGGAAGGCTAGTAACTGAATGTCATTTGAGCTGTCTACATAGGGAGGAGGAGGTATGAAAAGAAAGACATGGAAATGTGTTTCTAAAATCATTTCTGGTTTCAGATGGTGAGTCGATAGGACAGTGCTACAGGTAGGGGCTGTCTTATGTAAGAGCAGTTGTTCTACAAGAGATCATCTCCCTGCCACCCCTCTCCAGGTGACCATCCTGAGGACAACTCAACGTAGGTAGCCTCTACTCCCTGATTCACCTATTAGACTAAAAAACTAGGAATCTTTCTGAAGCGGGGTCTTGACCTGACTCAGAGAACCATTCATAATACACAGACTCTGGATTTTGAGCTGAATGCAATCCTGTGATGAAGCTTTGGAGTTGCCTCCCTTAGGGTCAAGCTGATGGCATCCCACATAAAATGTCTTCTTAGGAAGAAGGGAATGGGGGTAGTGGGAGGAATGATAGCAGCAGATCTGGCTACCCAAAGCCTCTCACATCTCCTGCTCCTTTCATTCTTCAGCCGTAAAGCCTGGAGACGTAAATTATCCCATTTCCCAGGCTACCTTCGCTGTTTCTCGTTAATGACTTGAAAGTGGAATCACTGGGGGAGAGTTTCCCCCAAGTGAAAGAGAAAAACCTCACGGCGCCATTAACCATCTTGCCCAGTTGCCTTTGGGCCATCATATGAGGTGTGTGAGTATTGGAGCGATGTGCCCATTCTTCACCACAAGACGTGAAGACACAGCCTACGTACTCAAGGTGGCTGAGTGGAGAGCGAGCAAACCTGGATTTGTAATGCTATGAATGAGCAGTTGCCGACGTGTCAGACTTTCCCTCATATAAGATAAATAAATCCCTATGTTACTTCCCATTAGGAGAAAACGAAGAAAAAATTCCAGCCCTTAACATTTCTTTCAGAGCTGAACATGAGCAGAAAGCAGCAAGAGCTCAATGAGATTGTTTCTCCACTTGCCACGCTGCTCCCCGGCCCACCCACCCTCATGCCGACATCTTTCCCTGCCCTGAATTTGTTAGGAGTTTTCATGCTTTACTGTCTTAACATGTGATCCCTATGGCCCGAGCACTCTTTTCTCTACTTTTTGACCAGCGATGTCTAATTAATTTTCATGCCTCACCTCAAGTTCTTCTTACTCAAAGAATTTTTGCATGTCTCCTATCTTAAATGAAATGTATGTATGTATGTATGTATGTATGTATGTATGTGATGGTTTCCTTGGTGTCAGTCTTCTCTACTGGCTGCATGCTCCTAATTTACATTTCTCTCTCTAGGCCATTAGCATGGTACCTGACACACTCTAGACACACTCAGTAATTATTTGCAGGATGGATGAGTAGATGAAACAAAACAGATTTCAAAGTTCTTTAGATATATGATTACGTGGCGTCATGATACCGAGATACGATTCCAGCACGAAAGAGAGATCATCAGATAGGAACTCCTTAGTGCCTGAATGTACTAACTTCTATACTTGACTTGAATTTTCTTCCCTCATCTCTCATTGGGGGCAGTGCCTTTTTTCCCTGTCATTGGTCGATCTCTCTGTTTGTTCCTTGGATTCCACACCTTCTCATGTTCCCAAGGTTCTCCCCCTGTCAGTTGTTGGGACAAAAATAACACCTCTGAGGAGCAAAATCAAGGAAGAAGGAAATAATTACAGCTAAAATGACTTTAGAGAGGAGTGTGAGCTCTGTTCTATTTTTATTTGATTGCCTTATATGTACTGAAAAGAGTTAGAGGAGATCATTCTTATCCAAACTCTGAAACTTAACATTTATTTTCATTTGGCTGAATTTACCTAATTAGCATGACATAGGCGTATCTGTTTGTGTATGTGAGTTTTCAGCGATAATGTGGAAGATATCATTTTGTCTTATGAATTACTTATTTATAACCGTCATGAGAATCATGCTAAGAATAAATTAATTTTCAAATCAAAGCAAAAATTAATGCGATTGTTTTGAGTTGTTTTGATAACACCAATGATTAAATTGGCCTTCCCTTAACATGTGAGTAGGTCATTAAAGTGACGTGAGTTGGAGTGGATGAAAGATTGTGGTAGTGATGCATTACCTTACTGCCATCATTCGTTTCCGTTTCCCCCTTCTTTTCGCTGTAGTACAGCAACTTATTTAAATGTTTATTTATTTATTTTGAGAGAGAGACAGAGAGAGAGAGAGAGAGAGAGAGAGAGAGAATCCCAAGTAGGCTCCGTGCTGTCAGTACAAAGCCCAGAGGGGATGATCTCAGGAACCTTGACATCATGACCTGAGTCTAAACCAAGAGTTGGAGGCTTAACCAACTGAGCCACCCAAGTGCCCCTATTCTGAACATTCTTCACCAAATGATATCTTTCAGTTTTTCAGTTGAAGGTTTTCATATAAGAAGGTAAAAACACCAGCAAGGAAACAGCAATGGTCTACAACATCACATGTTCTAAATAAGATTTTGTAGGGGTGCCTGGGTGGCTTAGTCGGTTAAGTGTCTGACTCTTGATTTAGGCTCAGCTCATGATCTCATGGTTTGTGAGACTGAGCCCCACTTGGGCTCTGTGCTAAAAGCACGCAGCCTGCTTGGGATTCTCTCTCTCTTTCTCTCTCTCTACCCCTCTTCTACTCATGTGCTCTCTCTCTCTCTCTCTCTCTCTCTCTCAAAACAAATAAATATAAAAGAGAAAGCCCAGAATAAACTCTAATGAGTCTAAAATTGATTTTCCACATTTCTTCAATATTTGGAGGGTTATTAAATGCTCACATTATTATTTTTTTTGAAATTTAGGTTGTTGACAAGCTGATACAGAGATGAAGAGCCACTTATGTAAAACATTTAAATACAATTCTTTTCATATCCCTCAGTTGGAAATGGGGACTTGTCTCGTTTCTTAATTTTTGTCATATTTACGAAAACTATCCTTAATTGAGCACTTATTCCATCCCCTACACTATATGGAGTGCTGTATATTATGCCCTATATGTTACACTAATCATTACGATCATCCTATGAGTTAGGTTTTATAGTCATTACAAGGACTATATTATAAAAAGACTCCAATGTTTTAATAACCTCTCCAGTCTCACAGAGCTAATGGTGAACTTGAGCCTGTGAACACGTCTATGCTTATCTCAAAGCTGGGTTTCTAAAGCATAGTTTATACTGCTGTTATCCTATACTACATCTTCTCGTTTGGAAAAGAAACATTAAGTGTGATGTAATGCTTGAGGAATAAATGGTTATCAGGATTCGCCTTTTTTTCACAGGAAAATAAAATAATATTATACTTTAGGGATGTCTACTACAGCCAAAACAATTTCATGTGTCAAATAAGTACATTGCTTGAGAAATTATTTCAAACTTTTGACATGGTTTGAGAGAATGGCATATAGAACAGTTCAATAATATGTCATTCAAAAACAGAATTTATGGCCCAATAATTTAGGTACAACAACTTTAAATCCTTGTTGGAATCAAATGAGCTCTGAATAAATCATTATTTGATATGTACCCCTGAGAACACCACTAACAATAGTGTTAAGCAAAACTAATATGCAAAGAAAACTACAACATGTCCAAGTCCCCTAGTTTGCCATGAAGGATTTTGCCAAGTCCAAGAGCACGGGAGTCTGTACAACACGTTAACATAATGACAATTTCTACATGTAACTTTAATATTTTCCATTAGATTTTATTTTAAAATTGTGAATGAGTTCATCTAAGGAATCGGATCCTGCTGTATCTTAAAATAATATTTTGTGATGCATAAATATATAGAATCCACTTATTAAAATGTAAAAATTAATAATCTGTAAAAACTACTGATCATTAAAGATTCTACTCAAATATCCCTAAAATATTTTAAGTGGATACTGGATTTTATTCAGGGAATGTAAGTGCATTGAGAAAATCACCCGTCTCCCATCCGAACTGTTTGCCCAGAACAGGAGCCGGAGGATAACTCTTTACCCTGCTTTAGTAGGTACTTAAATCCCCCCATTTTATATCTAAAATTCAATGATTTTTAAGTACACTTTTAGGGTGCTACAACAATTACCACAGCCTTGAATACAGATTAGGTGGACTTCTCTTATCTTTTATGAACCGAACCTGGAGGCAAAAAGCATTCAATCAATCCCATAGTTATGAATTCACAATAATTTATATGGGACATATTTATACACAAAGATACTGAGATGAATATGGGGATACAAAGATATGGTAATAAAAAAATAACAGTAGTTACAATAAATGAGTTCCTTCTATGTCTCAGACACCATGCAAAGTGCTTTATATGTGTTAATACTTCACTTCTCACAACAACCCATCATGGGTGCACTGGATACTTCTATTTTATGTTTGAATAAACTGGCCACAGAGTATTAGGGAAACTTGCTTATATTTACTCAATTAATAAGTGACGTAGTACAATATCATCACGGCATTCAATAAGCCTTCACAGAAAATGAAAATAATACAATGAGTCTCTATTATCCATACCCTCTGTAGTTAGAGCTCAATTGTCCTGCACTTCTACACACACACACACACACACACACACACACACACAATCTCTATACCTTCATCTCTAATTTTATCTGCAACCACCTACCAGCATGCTCCATCTTCATTGCTCTGTTGAGATCCCTTCGTTAAAGACATCAGGGCCTGTATGTTGAAAGTCTGAAAGCTGTAGTCAGCTCTCAGAAATATTCTGTACATTTGTAACTCTTCTCTTTAATGACATCTTCTCTTGGATGCCATGATGCCATAATGTATTGGTTTCAGTTCTACCTCTCCTTCTTTTTGATCTGCTTTGTTCTAGACTTATCTTCCCAGCAACTTCAAAAGTTGTAGGGCCTCACGATTTTGTCTTTGGCTGCATATTCTTTTCTCTTTCTAAGCTCACTCCCTGGATAGATTCCAAAGTTTGAAGCACCATGCCTGCATCATTGACATTTGCATTCTTTTTTTTTTTTTTTTTTTTTTTTTTTTTTTTTTTTTTCTTATTTTATTTTTTTTTTTTTTTTTGTTATAATAGTTTATTTTCAAATTGGTTTACATATAACACCCAGTGTTCATCCCAACATGTGCCCTTATTAATGCCCATCACCCCCTCTCCCCCCTCCCTCATCCCCCTTACCCTCAGTTTTTTCTTAGTCTTTGAGAGTCTCTTATGTTTTATCTCCCTCCCTCTCTGTGTCTTTTTTTTCTTTCCCCTCTTCCCCTCCCCCTGGTTTTTGCTTAGTTTCACAAAGTCCACCTATTCGTGGAAACATATGGTATCTGTCTTTTTCTGACTGACTTATTTCACTTAACATAATACCCTCCAGTTCCATCCATCTTGCTACACATGGCCAGATTTCATTTTTTCTCATTGCCACGTAGTAGTCCATTGTATATAAGTACCATAACTTCTTTATCCATTCGTCAGTTGATGGGCACTTGGTCTCTTTCCATGATTTGGCTATTGTCGAAAGTGCTGCTATGAACATTGGGGTACACGTGCTCCTATGCATCAGCATTCCTGTGTCTCTTGGGTAGATTCCTAGCAGGGCTATTGCTGGGTCATAGGGTAGCTCTATTTTCATTTTTTTGAGGAACCTCCACACCGTTTTCCAGAGTGGCTGCACCAGTTTGCATTCCCACCAACAGTGTAGGAGGGTGCCTACTTCTCCACATCCTCGCCAGCATCTATAGTTTCCTGATTTGTTCATTTTAGCCACTCTGACTGGTGTGAGGTGGTATCTCAGTGTAGTTTTGATTTGTATTTCCCTGATGCTGAGTGACATTGAGCATCGTTTCATGTGTCTGTTGGCCATCTGAACGTCCCCTTTGGAGAAGTGTCTATTCATATCTTCCGCCCATTTCTTCACTGGGTTGTTTGTTTTTCGGGTTTGGAGTTTGGTAAGTTCTTTATAAATTTTAGATATTAGTCCTTTATCCGATATGTCATTTGCGATGATCTTTTCCCATTCCGTTGGTTGCCTATTCGTTTTGTTGGTTGTTTCTTTTGCCGTGCAGAAGCTTTTTATCTTGATGAGGTCCCAATAGTTCATCTTTGCTTTTAATTCTCTTGCCTTTGGAGACGTGTCGAGTAAGAAATTGGTGCGTCTTAGGTCAAAGAGGCTTTTTCCTGTTTTCTCCTCTAGGATTTTGACGGTTTCCTGCCTCACATTCAGATCTTTTATCCATTTAGAATTTATTTTTGTGAGTGGTGTAAGAAAGTGGTCTAGTTTCATTCTTTTGCATGTTGCTGTCCAATTCTCCCAGCACCATTTGTTAAAAAGGCTGTCTTTTTTCCATTGGATACATTTTCCCGCTTTGTCAAAGATTAGTTGGCCATATACTTGCGGGTCCATTTCTGAGTTTTCTATTCTATTCCATTGGTCTATGCGTCTGTTTTTGTGCCAATACCATACAGTCTTGATGACCACCGCTTTGTAGTAGAGGTTAAAGTCTGGGATTGTGATGCCTCCCGCCTTGGTTTTATTCTTCAGTATTATTTTGGCTATTCGAGGTCTTTTGTGGTTCCATACAAATTTTAGGATTGTTTGCTCTAGCTTTGAGAAGAATGCTGGTGCAATTTTGATTGGGATTGCATTGAATGTGTAGATTGCTTTGGGTAGTATTGCCATTTTGACGATATTTATTCTTCCAATCCATGAGCATGGGATGTTTTTCCATTTCCTTGTGTCTTCCTCAATTTCCTTCATAAGTTTTTTATAGTTTTCAGTGTAGAGGTCTTTCACATCTTTGGTTAGGTTTATTCCTAAGTATTTTATGGTTTTTGGTGCAATTGTGAAAGGGATTAGCTTCTTTATTTCTCTTTCTGCTGCTTCATTGTTGGTGTATAGAAATGCCACCGATTTCTGTACATTGATTTTGTATCCTGCAACTTTGCTGAAATCATGAATCAGTTCTAGTAGGCTTTTGGTGGATTCTGTCGGGTTTTCCATGTAAAGTATCATGTCATCTGCAAAAAGTGAAAGTTTGACTTCCTCCTTGCCAATCTTGATGCCTTTTATTTTGTTTTGTTGTCTGATTGCTGATGCTAAGACTTCCAGCACTATGTTAAATAGCAGTGGCGAGAGTGGACACCCCTGTCGTGTTCCTGATCTCAGGGGGAAGGCTTTCAATTTTTCCCCATTGAGGATGATATTAGCTGTGGGTTTTTCATATATGGCTTTTATGATGTTTAAGTATGTTCCTTCTATCCCGACTTTCTCGAGAGTTTTTATTAAGAAAGGATGCTGTATTTTGTCAAATGCTTTTTCTGCATCTATTGACAGGATCATATGGTTCTTATCTTTTCTTTTGTTGATGTGATGTATCACGTTGATTGATTTGCGAATATTGAACCAGCCCTGCAACCCAGGGATGAATCCTACTTGATCATGGTGGATAATTCTCTTTATATGCTGTTGGATTCGATTTGCTAGTATCTTGTTGAGAATTTTTGCATCCATATTCATCAGGGATATTGGCCTGTAATTTTCTTTCTTTGCTGGGTCTCTATCTGGTTTGGGAATCAAAGTGATGCTGGCTTCATAGAATGAGTCGGGGAGTTTTCCTTCCGTTTCAATTTTTTGGAACAGCTTGAGGAGGATAGGAATTAACTCTGTTTTAAATGTCTGGTAAAATTCCGCAGGAAAGCCATCTGGTCCAGGGCTTTTATTTGCTGGGAGGTTTTTAATAACTGATTCTAGTTCTTCACTAGTTATGGGTCTGTTCAAATTTTCTATTTCTTCCCGTTTGAGTTTTGGTAGCGTGTGGCTATTTAGGAAGCTGTCCATTTCTTCCAGATTGCCAAGTTTGGTGGCATATAATTTTTCATAGTATTCTCTGATGATTGCTTGTATCTCTGAGGGATTGGTTGTAATTTCTCCCTTTTCATTCACGATTTTATTTATTTGAGTTCTCTCTCTTTTCTTTTTGAGAAGCCTGGCTAGAGGTTTGTCTATTTTGTTTATTTTTTCAAAGAACCAGCTTTTGGTTTCATTGATCTGTTCCACTACCTTTTCTGTCTCCATATGGTTAATTTGAGCTCTGATCTTTGTTATTTCTCTCTTTCTGCTGGGCTTGGGTTGTTTTAGTTGATCTGCTTCTAGTTCCTTTAGGCGTGCTGTTAGAATTTGTGTTATTGATTTTTCTTGTTTCTTGAGATGGGCCTGGATTGCAATATATTTCCCTCTCAGGACTGCCTTTGCTGCATCCCACAGCGTTTGGATTGTTGTATTTTCATTTTCATTTGTTTCCATGTATTTTTTAATTTCTTCTCTGATGGCTTGGTTGACCCAGTCATCTTTTAGTAGGTTATTTCTTAGCCGCCATGTTCTTGGATATTTTCCAGGCTTTCTCCTGTGGTTGATTTCAAGTTTCAAAGCATTGTGGTCTGACACTGTACACGGTATGATCTCAATTCTTTTATATTTATTCAGAGCTTCCCTGTGCCCCAGAATGTGGTCTATCTTGGAAAATGTACCGTGTGCAGATGAGAAGAATGTAAATTCCTTTGCTTCTGGATGAAGGACCCTAAAGATGTCTGTGAGGCCCATCTGTCCTAATGTGTCATTCAGGGCTATTGTTTCTGCGGAGATTTTCTGTTTTGTTGATCTATCCAATGCTGAGAGTGGAGTGTTGAGATCCCCTACTATTAGGACATTTTTATCGATGAGGTTGCTAATGTTTGTAATTAGTTGTTTTACAAATTTGGGTGCCCCTGAATTCGGTGCGTAGATATTTACAATTGTTAGCTCTTCCTGCTGGATGGTCCCTGAGACTATTATATAATGTCCTTCCTCATCTCTTATTACATCGTTCATTTTAAAGTCTAATTTGTCTGATATAAGTGTGGCTACTCCGGCTTTCTTCTGACTTCCAGTAGCATGGTAGATAGTTCTCCATCCCCTCACTTTCAATCTGAAGGTGTCTTCAGGTTTAAGATGAGTTTCTTGAAGACAGCAAATAGATGGGTCTTGTTTTTTAATCCATTCTGTTATCCTTTGTCTTTTGATTGGCGCATTTAGTCCATTTACATTCAGTGTTAATATTGAAAAATATGGGCTTACAGTCACTGTATTATCTGTAAGTTTCATGTTTGTAAGGCTGTGTCTGGTAGTTTGTATTCTTTGCCTCCTTGTTTTCATAGAATGCCCCTCAGGATCTCTTGCAGTGCTGGCTTATTTGTGATAAATTCTTTCAGTTTTTGTTTGTTGGGAAAAACCTTGATCTCTCCTTCTATTCTGAATGACAGGCTAGCCGGATACAGAATTCTTGGTTGCATGTCCTTCTTGCTCATCACATTGAAGATGTCCTGCCATTCCTTTCTGGCTTGCCAAGTTTCCGTAGATAAGTCTGCTACTACCCTTATAGGTCTCCCTTTGTATGTTAGGGTTCTTTTGTCCCTAGCTGCTTTCAGGATTCTCTCCCTATCTTTGTATTTTGCCAGCTTCACTATGATGTGCCGTGCAGAAGGTCTATTCAAGTTACGTCTGAGGGGAGTTCTCTGTGCCTCTTGGATTTCCATGCCCGTTTCCTTTCTCATGTTGAGGAAGTTCTCAGCAATGATTTGTTCCAGAACCCCTTCGACTCCTTTCTCTCTCTCTTCTTCCTCTGGAACTCCTATGATACGGATATTGTTTCTTTTGACTGCATCGCTCAGCTCTCGAATTCTCCTTTCCTGTTCCTGGATCAGCTTCTCTCTCTTTTTATCTGCTTCCTCTTTTTCAATGATTTTGTCTTCTAATGCACTAACTCTTTCCTCTACCTCTTCAATCCGTGCTGTGGTTGCTTCCAGTTTCCCCTGTATTTCTTCCAATGTCTTCTTTAATTCTTCCTGACCGTTTTTAAGGTCTTTGAACTTTGCCTCGTAGGACCCCTTGCATTCATCTAAGCTTTTTTCAAGGCCAGCAATTAGTTTTATGATTAACATTCTATATTCAAGTTCTGTTATGTTGCTTATATCTCTTTTCATTAATTCTTGAGCTGTCACTGCTTCTTGTAGAGTCTTTTGAGGAGAATTCTTCCGTCTCGTCATTTTGGCTGGATGTGTTATGGGTTGTTTCTTGAAGTTGCCCTGGAAAGGAAAACTGACAGACACACAGAACACAGAAATACTCAAACGTACCGACAAATGGTCCAGACAAGCAGTTCACAACAGAAAAAAATAACAAGTGACTCTCTGAGGGCAATGTCCTGAAGTAACAGCTACACGTTAAGGACAGGGTATGTAGTGTGCTGGTGGCAGAGCATATATAGACAGAATAATGACTGGTGCAGGGAGAAGAAGGAAATGGACTTTGCCCAGGTAGAGCGACTAAAGGGTTTAATCCAGACTGATAGAAATCAGAATAAGGACAGGTGCGAGGGAAAAGGAATAAAGATCGATGTCGTCTAGATGAACTTATACGGCCTGGTTATTCCAGAAAAAGGGCTAGGGAAGTAAAGAAGAGGTTGTAGGACATGTCCTCAAAGAGTGGGTTAAAAAACAAAACAAAAACAAAAAACAAAAAACAAAAAACAAAACCAAAAAAACCCAAACAAAACAAACAAACAAACAAAAAACAAAAAAACAAAAAACAAAAAGAACGAAAAAAATGATTAAGCCAGTCAGTACCCTGGATGACCAGCTCAGGGATGGGGATCGGTAGGAATGAGAAAGGGAGGGATAAATTTAAAAAGAAGAAATGACTGGCGTTACTCCAGGCAGCAATCTCCACTTGGATCAGTCGCTCCTGCTGATAGTTTGGGAGGGGCGTGGTTTAGTGTAGGCGGGTCCGGCCTCCACTGCTGCAGGGATGGCTTCTGGGGTGACTTCCTGGCTTGTGAGACAACAATGGCGTCTCTCCAGACCCCCGCCCCCAGTCCTGGAGGCTTTATTCGCTCCTTTATTTCTGTTCTCTCTCCACCGCCCACGCCAGCCTAGTGTGGTTTACTGGAGCCGCGCCTGGGGCTGCCTGGGTGCCTGCTGCCTATCCCGGCAGAGTGCGTGCCTGGAGGCGCTGGGCGAGGGTGGCGCGGTGGCGCGGCCCTCTGCTACCCCCCGATTTGGCTATAACTGTGCGGGGGTTAGAGGTGCTCCGCAGGAGCCGCCGCCTGAGTCCCCGCTGCCTGTCCCGGCAGCGCGCGCGCCCCGGAGGCGCTGGGCGAGGGTGGCGCGGTGGTGCGGCCGTCTGCCCCCCCCGATTTCGTTATAATTGTGCCGGGGTTAGAGGTGCTCCGCAGGCGGCGCCGCCTGCGTCCCTGCTGCCAGTCCCTCCCGCGCGCGTCCCAGTGGCTCAGGACGAGGTTGGTGCGGTCCCAGCAGCGCGCGGGGATTGCTGCTGTTTGCCACTGAACTTCTCTTCAAAAGCCCTGCTTAGGGGCTGGATGGTAGTGGTCTCACCCGCTCTGGCCCTCTCGTTCAGATGTTGTTCGGTCCGCACTTTCCCAGCTATCTCCGAAGACGCTCACCCTCCCCTCAGCTCAACTTCCCGAGTTCGAGTTCGTTTTATCCGACCCAGATTAAACTCACAGTTCAGTTGGGCCGTGTCTGTGTTCGCCTTAGTTTCTTGTCAGCTCTAGCACCTTTTCCCCCCGATTTTTGTAGTTGAGAGAGAGACAATGGTTTCAGTCGTCCCCCTTTAAAGGGCAAGCGAAATACTGGAGCCCCCTACTCCTCCGCCATGTTGCCTCCGACATTTGCATTCTTATCTGTACATATGACGTGTCTACCCTCCAAACTCATCTGCTCGACATTGCTTTTTGGAAAAAGAATAATTTTACTAGGACAAAAACAGAACACTTTCTCTGCCTTCCCACAAACACAAACATATCTTTCTTTAGTCTTCAAGTTCACACATTACCATGTTATGAACTGACACTGAAGCTGCTAGGAGCTGAAAGCTAGCATTATAACAACAGCAACAGACAACAACTACAAACTCAATTCTACAACTACAAGGCGTTGCAATCAGCCAACAACCTGAATGAAGTTGGAAGAGGACCCTATGCTCAAAATGAGAACCGCAGCCCACTTGATATTTTGTTTGTTTGAGAGACCTGCACAGAGGACCCAATGAAACCACACCTGGACTCCTGACCCACAAAAACTGTGAGATAATAAACTAGAATTGTGTTCTGGCAACAATTTCAGGGTAATCTGTTACACAGCAATAGAAAAGTAAACAAATCTGCTGAATTTTCTTCCTTCCTTTCCTTCCTTCCCTCCTTTCTTCCCTCCTTTCTTTCTTTCTTTCTTTCTTTCTTTCTTTCTTTTTCTCTTTCTTTCTGTCTTTTTCTTTCTTTCTCTCTCTCTCTCTTTTTTTCTTTCTTTCTCTCTCTTTCTTTCTTCCTTTCTCTCTCTCTTTCTTTCTTTTTCCCTTTCTTTCATTCTTTCTTTCCTTCCTTTCTTTCTTCCCTTTCTTCTCTCTTTCTTTTTCTTCCTTCCTTCCCTCATTCCTTTCTTTCTTCCTTCTTTTTTTTAATTTCTAATTATCTGTCATCAATATTTATTTGCCAAATGGTCAAAAGCTTGCTCATCTCAAATTGTCCTTCAGACACTGTTTCAAACAGCCCTCAGGGTATGAAGGGCCTGCAGCGTCAACTGCTCCTTGTCCCCCCATCAGGCCACCACATTGTGCCTCTGATGCTGGTGAACTATTTTTGGTGGTTTCCCCACAATAGACCATATTCTCTTCTACTAGTTACCACCACTGTCAATGCCTCTATGGACTTGGGGAAGGAAAGTCCAATCCAAATTTTGCTACTCAATCCAAATTTTAAGACGGATCTAGGCATAATTGCTTCTATTACAATTTAGACAAAGTTACATATATTCAAAATATTCTACTAAAATTTCAGAAAATGGAAGAGAAAGACCAGGGAATAGCATACAAATACCGTCCAGACTCACATATAATTAATTATTTTTATGGGCCAGCTCCTAAATCTCTAAGTTGCTAGCTTAATTCATAGAATGTCGTTTTCTCCAATTCCCATGCATAATTCTTTTTTAAAATTAATTTTGTGTTTGTTTGGAGTGTTTTGATTAGAAGTAACATAAATCAAATTTAAAATAACATATCTAAAAAGGAATCTCTTCAAAGTGTTTGAAGAAATCCAGTGATAAGAATAAAACCTTAGGAATAAAGGGAAACAGAAACTGAATACTCTTAAGTCTCTGGATTTCTGTTTATGCATTTATTTTATTCTTGACATTCTATCTGAAGGTAGACTTTCTCCACATCTTTAGCTCAGATAGGGGAATACATGGCTGATGGAAACCTTTGAATTTTACTTGGCATAGCTTCAGGTACTTCTAGAGAGATTCATTTCTTTCCTCAGTTGCAGTTCCAAAATTCCAAAGGGTCAATACTGATTGTCCTAGAATTAGTTACATTCCCATCTATGAACTATTTGACTAAGTATTATTGTGCTTTGACCTTAAGTTATTCAATTTAAGTCATGACCTGATGATGTGTTAACATTCACAATAACTATGTAAGTTTTGTGAGTGTGTGTATGTGTGTGTGTGGGGTGTGTGTGTGTGTGTGTATGCACACACTCATGCTTGGAAAGGAAGATAGGGGTGAGGAGAAAGGTTTCATTACCCAGGAAAATACGAACCAGTTTTCAGAAATTCTTTGATTAGTGGTCCTGATATTGGTATACTAGCTTGGCAAAATAATACTTATAACTAATTCACGACATGCAGACTTCCAACTCAGATTTGACCTCTTTTCTTATAAGAAACCAACCAGAAAATATTATGGACATACATTTGGTCCTAGACATCCCTGAGAACTTTAATCCATTGGATTTATTTACTTGAATTCTCTTAAAAAAGCAGTGATTGGGTATTTGCTATAGTGTGTTGAGGTCTAAAACACAAAGACAATTAAGATACAGTCCTTACCGTGAGCAGTCAGCCTAGAAATGGAGGCAGGCACATAATTGATATTTCAATGCAGTGCACTAGGGAAGGACGCTCAAAGTGCAGTCAAGAAGCAAATAAAAGAGCTATCAAATCTGCATGGCTAGTTCAGTAATGATTTCCTAGACCAGAATTTGAGGTTACTCAGGTTTACCTGATGAAAAAAGGCTAGAAAAAAAAGTTCAGGAAATTGGACATTACAGGTAGAGGAAAATAATGTGCAAAGGCATAGAGATATCAGAGAGCATGTGAATTTAGGCATTTATTCATATCAGTATCGATTTTTTTAAGTGGTTTAACTTTCCATCAAAGCAAGGCAGGAAGTTTAAGAGTCAATTAGTTCTACAAGGCCGATTACGAAAACAACAGTAGATCCTAACCATTTAACTCTCTACAGAAGCAAATACTTAAGACTCTTTTGGCTAATTCTGTTAGTGTTCACTTCCATATTGATAAATAACATACTTATTTAACCACTTATTGATTTTTCAGTGTTAGCCTTTATCTCCTATCTTTCTAGTACAGAAAATGACAATTTAACTTTCCTTTACAACCTCCAAACACTCATCCTCATCATTCTCTCTCTCAATCTCTCTCTCTCTCTCACACACACACACATTTTTGTCCTTCTAACATAGTTATATTTTTTTTACAATAATATTGGGTTAGCATTAGTCTATTAGACACTCTATATTTTGCTTACTATTCTCCTTTAAATGTTATTGGTATCCTCCAAAGAGCTTTTAGTAACAAAGGTTTTTAGTAATGCATACACACACATATACACACATATATTTGATTTTGATAAGAATACTGGGAGGTAGTATTATGGCCACTTTACAGATGAGGAAACTAAGGCTAAGTAATTTAGTCAAAGTCGCACAGCTGGAAAATGGCAGGGTGCTATTTGAACTGAAGGACCCCAGCACCAACATTCAGCTTTGCATTTAATCATTATTTTATGATAATTCTTAGTTGTAATAGCTTTTGCTGATTTTATTATTACTGGCTTAGCTTCAGAGCTTATGACATAGTTACTTTAAATTCTCTTCTTATTGTGTAAATGCCTTCTCTATTCATTTGGCCTATAATGTATCTTATAAATTGTATCTTCTAAATGGAACCTTCTCAATGCTTCAGTCAATATTGGTAGTCCTTATGTTTTCCATGTTTATTATATAGCCTTAATTTCCCGTTATTCTTTCCTGTTGTCTGTGTGTCTTTATTCAAAACAGCCTGTCCCCGTTTCATGAAAACTGCATTTAAAAAATTCTTTTTTCTCCTGAATGGTCTCTCTTTCCACTAAGTAGCTTTTTATTTTCTTGGCTTGTTTTATGTAATTTTTATCAGAGCCTGATGCTCTGTAGCTCTTTTATCATCTTTATGATGGGGCATCTGAAAGCTAGTTGGAAGTTCTGGGTGTATGGGAGGGATTTTTTTCTGTGGTCTTTACCAACATGTGATCTCCTTAAAGGTTTTCTTACAGAAACTGAGGTCAATGCCATATCTTGGAATCTGCTTCTGGAGGAACACAGATTCTTTACACAGCATATAAACTTTCACTTAATCAGCTAGATTTGGAATGGTACCATCTCCTTCAACGTGATACCTTTTAATTTTTTTCTCCAAAAGATAAACATTCTGTTTTTTTAAATCTCAGTGGAGATGTTGTTGCTCATTTACAAAATGTGTGTGTGTGTGTGTGTGTGTGTGTGTGTGTGTGTGTGCGTAAGAGAGAGAGAGATGTGAGTCTTATTCCATCTTAAGATTTTCAATCAATTTTTTTTTAGTCTATTCTTACCCCTCTACTTTCAGAGGTACCTGATGCCAACACTCTTGAAACTTTGGGGATTCTATAACGTCCATAGAATTGCTCCTCAGCATGACTCCACATGACTTCTTCTTCTTCTGTAACTCCACAACCATCTTGGAAGATGGTTTAGAAATTTCATACAAAGTTGAACATGAACTTGTCACACATGTCATAAAATCCAAGATTTCCACTTCTATGTATTCTGTTCTTCCAAGAAAACTCAAAACTTATGTTGATGGTAGCTTTATTCATTAATCACCAAAAATTGGAAGCTATTAAGATTTCTTTCAGCAGATAAAAAAACAAATTATAGTGCATCCATGAAATTTAATGGTAAAAAGTAATGAGCTATTGATTCACATACATGAATTTCTGAAATGTATTTTCCTAAGTGGAAGAAGACACATAGAAACCAGACATTATGTAGCAAAAGAATACATAGTAAATAATTCAATTCTATTAGTTATGGAAAAGGCAAAATTATAGACATGGAAAAATGATCAGAAGTCAGAGGTAAAACAATGGTCTACATAGAGGACCCATATATATTTGTGGATTACACGTCCTATCATTCTCACATTTTTTGTTGAAATTATTTCTTCTCCATTTAATTGCTTTTGTGCATTTGTCAAAATTCAATTACTTATGTCTGTTTGTTTATTTTGAGGCTCTCTGTCATATTCCATTGATGTACCTGTGGCCATTATCAAATGCTCTCGATTCTTTTAGCTTTAAATTAGGTTACGAGATCAGGTAGTGTGATTTCCTCTGAACTTAGTCTTTCTTTTCAGAAATATTTTGGCTATTCTACCTTTGCGTTTCCATAAAATATTAGAATCAAATTCTCTATATCTACACACAAAAATGCTGTCTGTGGTTTTGATTGGAATTGCATTGAATCTATGGAACAAATTAGGAAAAATCAACATCTTAACAACATTGAGATTTCCAATCCATGAGCATGCTATATATCTCCATTTATTTAGATCTTCGTTGATTTCTTTCATTGGTGTTTTATAGTTTTCTGTATAAAATTTTCACACATATTTTGTTTTTTTTATTTATAAGTACTTAATATCTTTTAGTGCTATTATAAATGATATTGTATTCAAAACTGTATTGGCTATTTTTAGTTTATAAGAATACAGTTGGCTTTTATATATGGTTCTTATTTTCTGTGACCTTACTAAACACTCCTAAATTGTTGAATATATTAGCTTAATTTTCATAATATCCTCTTAACTTCTTGATGCCTGTATGATCTGTAGTGATGTCATTTTTTAAATTTCTTAAGCATAATTTGTTTCTCTTTTTATCAGTCTTCTTAGGGTTTATAATTTTATTAATCTTTCAGTGAATTGACTGTGGATTATTGTTTTCTCAATTGAACATTGCTTTTATAATTTTACTGTCATCCTGGTAATTCTTTCTGTATTTTTAGTCTCTGATTTACTGTTCATTTTTAAACTTTTAGATATATATTTAAATAATTGATTTTTAGTAATTATTCTCTTTTTTTTAACATTTATTCATTTTTGAGAGACAGAGAGAGATAGAGCATGAGCAGGGAGGGACAGAGAGAGAATGAGACACAGAATCTAAAGCAGGCTCCAGGCTCTGAGCTGTCATCACAGAGTCTGACATGGGGCTCTAATCCACGAACTCTGAGATCATGACCTGAGCTGAAGTCAGATGCTCAAACAACTGAGCCACACAGGTGCCTCATTATTCTTTTTAATACATGAATTTAATGCTATGAATTTTCTGCTAAATATTTTCCTAGCTGTATCCTACAAATTTTGATCTGTCATGTTGTGAGCTAATTTTTATGTGCTTATTAAAAATCAAGTGCAATTCCAAAGATTAAGTCTTTGGAAAATTCAGGGAAATTTCTGTATTAAAAGTCAAGGAAGTCAGAAAGAACTAGCAAATAAATCTCAGAATTCATGGCCAGTGACATATAAGGGAAACCAGAAGCATGTGGTGTACTAGAAGCTTAGTCATGATTTTTAAATGAAACCTCACTACTTCTTGCATCAAAAAGTTGGTATTATTTTTCTCTGCTTATATCTGTATTGGTTCCATGACTCGATTTGACTAATAAAATTTTACAGAATGTATCATGTCTGGTTTTTGAAGTTTGGTTTTAAAAGATTTTGAAATGTACTTTCATGGTCTTTAAATATTTACTTTTGGACCATTGCCTTGAGACTACTAATATGTAAGGAGGCAACGTATAACCTTAATTCAGCTCTATGGGAGATGCCAGGTGAGACCACCAGAGGAACCACTGAATAAAACCATACAATCTTGAAGAATAATTTTTTTCTTGTTTTAAGCCACTTAATTTTGGGCTCCTACCCCAACAGAAATACATAATTGAATCACTAACATAGAAAATGCTTAATATAGAAATATTATGTGTCAGTGTTTCTTCTTCAGTCAAAAAAGTTAATTTTGAGATTTGTCTAATTGACTTAGTAATTCAGCATTCATTAGTTTATTAAAAAGAAAAATATTGGCAGGATGGCAAAGAATTATAAGAAATGAATTGTGGCATCAGTAACAATTCTCTGGACGAATTATTCTTAAAAGATAAATGGAGAACGTAGGCAATAGCTGGAAAATAAAATGGCATGGGATTTTTTTTCCCCTGAGATTATAAAGAGCTATTACAGGATGTTGTTTGCTATTAGAAATACAACAATAAGAAAGGAGGAGACTGATAATGCAGGAAAGAGAAAGAATTGTTAGAGTGATACCTTTGAGGGGAAGAAAGAAATAGGTGATCACTGGGAATGTAGTTCATAACTGGAGAGTTTGCCTTTGGTCATGAAAGAATAATTCAATAGTGGCTGGTTCAGGGAATAAGAACATACAGATGTGAGTTCAAGTGCCTGCAAAGTTGTGGCAGTGACAAGTTTGGGATCCAGGGTCTGTCTGTTTCTTCCCCTGGAGTTTCTTTTGTCTTATGAAATAAGGAATAAGGTCATTAATAGGGAGGCAAGATGGTGAGCATTTGGAAGCTTGAGGAAAACATTTTGCAGATGAGATTTCTTCCTCTTAATTTTTTGTTTTGAAGGTAAGAATACACTAAGAAGTGCAATGAGCATTAACACATCACTTTTGGGTAGTATGTCTTAATGTCTGAAGGAACATTTTATACTAGTATATTACATTCTTTAATATTGATTATAGTAAACACTCATGTGTCTTTAGTTTGTGTACTTATGTTCCTGAGTTTACCATAAACTAACTGTGACTGTCTTGTTGTTTCCAGTTGATACTGTTTTTTTTTTATTCTTTTTCAAATTCATGATTTGGAGACTTGGTAGCACTTTTAAGACTGTAGATTGGGAAACGGTCTCATTTTAATAAAGTATATGACGGGGGCACTGGGGTAGCTCAGTCGGTTAGGGGTCCGACTTCGGCTCAGGTCATGATCTCATGGTTCATGAGTTTCAGCCCCATGAAGGGCTCTGTGCTGGCAGCTCAGAGCCTGGAGCCTGCTTTGGGTTCTGTATCTCCCTCTCTCTCTGCCCCACCCCCATTCACACTCTGTCTCTCTCTCTCAAAAGTATAAATAGACATTAAAAAAATCATATATGTGACAGTAAAACTTGGATCAACTTTTAGGTCCTAGATTACTGAAAACACTCCATGGCCAGTTACCCTCCTAGGAACATGGTAGCATCTGTTTAAAGGATTCCAACATCCTCCTGGTTTCTCTATTGCCTCCTGAGGTGTCCTCATAGCCTGCTGCAAGGGTATCTATGTTTGTGAGAAGCTGTTTGTTATATTTTATGTAGCATCCCTAGGTATTTTGAGTGGGAGAGTTTCCAAGTTATTTTGCCAGTCATTTTGCCAGAAACAGAGATTGTGTGTGTGCGTGCGTGTGTGTGCGCGCGCTTACACGTGTGTGTGTGTGTGATCTTGGGAAATTTACATTATATTTTGAACCACTGTTTCTTAATCAATAATATGGAGATAATAAAATGAGCTGCATAGTGGTGTCGTGAAGATTATTAAGCAAGACGAAGCATAAAGAAAAGATTAGTTGTTCATTAAATGTTGGTTTATTTTTTTCTCAGAGATTTCATTCCCTATGGTTATATTTAGTGGTCAATATGTAATTACTAGTTGTGAACTGTACTATATAACTTGCAAATGAAGAAAACTCTTAAAAATTGCAGACAAGTCTCTTTTATTCCTCCAAAATCTAATAGATTTATCTTATCACTATATGATTTACAAATTACACATGAAATACTTTTAGGTGTAGTTTGTAATTTGAAGTAATTATTTTTAAAATCCATACTTGTAAAGTAGTCAACCTACGTGACTTTTCCAGGTGCAGTGAAACTGGAGGCATTGAGATGGAGACTCTTTTTGTCATAACATCATGCCTAATATCTGTTGTGTAATCGTCAAATTGATTTATAATCTTAGACTGAAGGCTACACAATGAACACCCAAGCCCTGAACTTAAGAAAGATTTGGTCATATTCCCACAATATGTTCATAAAGCTTTGCTTTAGATTTGATCTCAAAATACAATGAAGAGTATAATGATATTTACAAGAACTTGATCCTATGTTACAGCTTCTTTGTTACATTTACATAATTTAGAGCCAGACTCTTCTTTTCAGACACCAAATTTATCACCTCCAATTTGCAATCTGGAAATCAATAGTGTTCTCTTGGCACCTTCTAACCTCATAAGCAATTAAACATTTGAAATATAAGCGTAGTCTAAAATTGTGTTGACAAGTCACTTGGCCACATCTGTCCTAGAATCTGCAGCCAACAATCATAAGAACATGTTTGTAAGGAAAGTGATCGGATATGATTAAAGTGCAAGACAAATCAGCAGCCAAACTATTTAGTCGTTGTACAGAGAAATATAATTTTAAATAAGTATTTTTGTCTCCATAATTCATCTGGAAGAAATAGAAAAGTGAGAGGGAAAACATTACTGTACATTCTCACAAATGGCAAATGTCACCAAAAGTAATAAAACAACTTGATCTGTAGCACAATAGTAAGTGTTGAATAAATATGCACAAATAAATTACTAGTTAATTTATTTAAGGCTTTGTTACATAAGTAGTAATTAAATCAAAATGTGAATTGGTCACTATTTTACTTAAATTTCATAAAGGTTAGTAACTGGTATATGTAAGGCACTAATATTTCTTGTTTTGCATGCATTATTTCATTTCGTCCACACAACGAACCTATGAGTTATATGCTAAGGCATAGAAAATTGAAGTAATGCATCCAAGTTTATAAAACTCATAAATCATAGGGGTTAATATGTGATCCTGGGCAGTTTGGCAGTAGCTCTTTTTTTTTAATTAAAAAAAATTTAATGTTTATTTACTTTTGAGAGAGAGAGAGAGAAATAGTCACTGCGATTGGGGCGGGGCAGAAAGAGGGGGAGACACAAAATCCAAAGCAGGTTCCAGGCTGTCAGCACAGAGCCCGACACGGGGCTCAAACTCACAAACCGTGAGATCACGACCTGAGCGGAAGTCATGTGCTTAACCGATTGAGCCACCCAGGCGCCCCTGCACTAGTTCTTTATTTGCTGCCTTTATATAAAAAAGGAGATATAAAAAGATTAATACCATAGAGAGGTGGACATACTGTTTTTGACTAAAAGTGATGATGTTTCCAACACTGTGTGTGTGTGTTAAATTCCTATGGGATGTGTGTGTGTGTGTGTGTGTGTGTGTGTGTGTGTGTGTGTGTGTTCTTGTCCAAACAGTTGCTTGCAGGAGATCCGATCTGAGCGAGAAAGCCTTTCTCGACATACACTGAAGGACGGATGTAAAAAGGAAGTGCAGCGTGCCTGGTGCAGCATTACATGAACTGGGCTTTGCCCCTGCACATGCGATAGCGCCTTAGATTAAGGCAAACCAACTGCGGGAAACGTATTGTCGCATGTCGAAATTGCCTTTCCATCTGTGAGTCTGGTACATGCCCTTGAAACATGATGAGGTTTTTCTGAGTAACAAGGTTTCAACTGTCAGTCACTCTGTAAAGAGTTTTATTCCGAAGCAAGACATATGGAAAGAAAGACGCTTTCTGTCTTCCTGTGACCTGTCTGTATACCTGTAGGACTAAGGCTCCTTCCTAGCAATGCAGTGATGCTAGCAGCCTTCATGGATACTAGTCTTTTAATTTTTATTTATTTATTTTTGAGACAGACAGAGAGAGACAGAGAGAGAGAGAGAGAGACAGAGAGAGAGAGAGAGAGAGAGAGAGCACGAGAAGCGGAGGGGAAGGGAGACAGAGGGAGACACAGACTCCAGGCTCTAAGCTCTCGGTACAGAGCCTGACGCGGGCTTGAACCCACAAACTGAGATGGCGACCTGAGCTGAAGTCAGACCCTCCCCTAACTGAGCCACTCAGGTGCCCCTGATACCAGTCTTTTTAAATTGCTCATATCAGCTTAGGTCGCGAGAGATAAACTAAGAGCGAGGAAATTTTGGGATCCTGAGATCCAACTTCGGTTCCAAGAGTGGTCGTTTCTAGGGATATTTGTAAACAATTCTTCCATTTGCTTGTTTGCGTCATATGTTCATCCATCCTCTTGACCACTAGAGGCAGCAGTGTCCTCTCCGAGTTCGGAGTGACGGGTGAGCCTCTGGAGGATGCAGGAGCGTGAACAAAAGGACGCTAGTGACGGAGTCGGAGCAAAGTAAAGCACTAGAAAGTCTATTCGCTTAAAAACTCTGACAAATCTAAGGGAACGTTTTGAGACAACTGATTTTAGGTCATTCCGCTACTGGTAGACTCAATATAAAAGGTTTATGTCTTTAATAAAATCGGTACCCATATCTTGGTATTTACAGGTTTTAAGTACATGACATATGTATTAAACACAAATAATAAAGCTGGAAGCCATAAAATTTAAATGACCATTCAAAGGCGCACCAACAGTTTGAGTTAGTTACAAAGCTATTCAGAAGGCGGGCAGTACTGCTACCCATGGCCGTACCTTATTACCAGCTACTTAAGTTCAGATGTCTGGTGTGACAGGAGCTGGTGAATTAATAAATGTAGCGTTGGAACT
The DNA here is from genome assembly GCA_030068075.1 of Paguma larvata. Taxonomy (NCBI): domain Eukaryota; kingdom Metazoa; phylum Chordata; class Mammalia; order Carnivora; family Viverridae; genus Paguma; species Paguma larvata. The sequence goes on from JAINVK010001115.1 coordinate 69,859, forward strand.
TCAGTCCATAAGAGCAGCAAATGTCTACCAATTCCGAGTTTGAGCTTCACTTACCGCCCGGCAGGGCAGAAGGGGGACGATAGCCACTGGCTGTTTCCATCAATATCCCAGATGATAAAGCACTTTATTTTTATTTTGCTTTTAAAAAATCTCTAGGAGTCAATTTTATTTTCCATTTTGCACAATGCATCATTCCAGGATCGATTTTGAGTGTTAAAAAGAAAAAGCATTTTAGGCTAAACACGAATCCTAGTGGGCTTTGAAAGTACTTGTAGAATTTCACTAGAAGTTAGCAAGAGCGCATCGTGTATGCTTTCGTTATAGAACTTGCATTATTGTGTATCATGAATTACAGTAGTTGTCTCTCTCAATACCATTCTTTTCATCGTTCTGTGTGCCTTCAAGTCAAATGGGAGAGCTCTAGATGTAACTGAACAACAGAAGATGTCACAAAGGCTCAATACTCTGGGCCATGCTTCGGACCACTGGATGGGCCAGATTGTAGTCGGTGGTGTGTAAAGGACAAATAAAAACATATGGATTCAAACAGACATGCTTTTGAACCTCAGTGCTTCCATTATTGAGCTAGGAGACATTGAAAAAATCACTTCAACGACATGAAATTCAGTGGTTCCCTCTGAGAACCTACGTTAATTCTTAATTTAAATATAAGACTTTTATCAATTAATATTGCCGCAAAGCAAATTATCTGGTAAGTTAAAGGCTTGAAACAACAATCATTTGATGAGCTCTCGTTCTGTGGGTAAACCGGACGTTTTGTCTCGTCTGTGTTGGCTATCCTGAGTGTGGGTGATCTAGAATGGTCGCACACGTCTGGCCTTAGCTGGTCTGTCTGGGGAAGCAGGAGCCTCCCTTCTCGTGGGTTCTCATCTTCCCGGAGGTCAGCTCGGGTCATACATATGATGATGGGAAAATCCCCAGGAGAAGGAGAGAGGCCAGCCTTCATGTGCAAGCGTTTTTAACAAAATGCTTTAGTCAGGGATGCCAATGTCCCATTGGCCAAAGTAACACCTATGGTCAGGTGCAAAACGTGTAGAAATAAACTCCCCTTCCTTACAGGAACACTTCAGCAGCTTTGAAGACTTTGTGGCTTTTTTTTAAATTTCCAACAGAGCTGTTTTGAATATTAGTGAAAATAAAGGACATGTTTTTATCGCATAATAATAACTAAAAACATGTTATTGTTAATGTGGTTTATCAATCATTCATTTTATCATCCTATGATTTAACAAACATTTATTAAGAAAACGCAGTAGGGAAGCCTCTTCAATTACAATCACAAGGAATAATAGGTTTGAGCATAAATCTTCAGATACTTGTTTTAGTATTCCTGAAGAACAGTTATTGATAATCGTGAGAAGTTATTTTTAATTTTCTTAAGTATTTATTTATTTTTGAGAGAGAGAGAGTGAGAGTGAGTGGGGGAGGAGCAGAGAGAGAGGGAGACACAGAACTCGAAGTGGGCTCCAGGCTGAGCTGTCAGCACAGAGCCCGACGCGGGGCTCAAACCCACAAACTGTGAGATCATGACCTGAGCTGAAGTCAGACGCTTAACCTCCTGAGCCACCCGGGTGCCCCATGAGAAGTTATTTTTAAACGACGGACATAGAACGGAGAATATCCCTTTCTTTGATTTCTGCGATTTTCCAATATTTTACTTTTCCTCCTGAAGCCATATCTATTTACCTTTGGAATCATGATTACCAGGTATTCAGAAACTTCCTAAATCACGATTAGAGAATATAATTTTCAGAATATTGAAAGTTCTAGTGATTTAAAATTGTAATCTTTATCATGGCCTTGACTCTTCTGAATCAATGGCCTTTATTTCCCACTAAACCCTCACACGATAAGCTCCAAATGAAAAATACTCGATTATATATCACCGAATGAGAAGATGTCTTTGGCTTGAACGATATACCCTTTCGCGTATAAAATCACATCTGGTTTCACATCTGTAAGGTTTCACGTCTGTAAATACTAGCTATAGACTGGATTTCCACATTTTAACTTCAGTATGGGCATCTCTGCAGAGCTCCAGATCTGCCTGGCCACCCTGGGCTGTGTCTGAGTTATGCTATAAGCCAATTAGAATACAAACAGGTAAAAGACTCTGAGAGTGCCTCACTCATCTTTATTCCCATTGCGATTCACACTATTAAGGACTCAGTAAATACACCACAGTATGTAAAATGCTAAGCAAAAGTAGTTGAAATGAAAATCGCCAGAGGAAACTTCCCTCCAAATCCTTTCACCTCAGTGGTTTAAGCAACTTCTCTCTAACTTCCAACACCATCTAAAGTGACATTTCCTAAACTTGGCTTAGAATCCTGTCTGTCATATCATATTGGCTCCTGCGACTCTCAGAACTTAATCTCTGGTTTTGCCAAGGACTGTTCTGCACCTGGGTTCTCCGGAGGCAGCCAGAAGACCAGATGCAATGAGACTTCCTGGCAGGTTTCGTGTTGGCTGGCTAGAGAATCGATACTCTTTTCTGTGATGTTTTATTGTGTATAGAAGTGTTAGTTCTCTCTCTTTTGTGGGCAAATTGCTATGTTTTTGTACTTTGGGTTGATGTTTAAATAATGATATGGATGCTGAATGCTTTCAGCCTCTCTCTCCATTTGCATTTTAATGAATTAATATTAACCACCTTACAAGGTAGGTGTGAGGATTATAGAGGAGTTAGATTGTGTGTGTAGCGTTCTGCCTAAACTGATAAAGGACGTATAAACATTAGCTCAGAATTCATTCCTTAAATTCCTCTGAAATAACTTCACTGTACTAGTCAATTTCTGCATGCTGAAGAGCCCCAAAATAAATAAATAAATAAATAAATAAATGGTATCCCTTTCTTCGAAGGGACTTGTGGTCTAATGATTCATTAAATAGCCTTAAATATCTCTTGCATGCATTCAATACTCTAGATTCTTTACAGTGCTTTCATATGCATTAGGTTATGAGTCCTTCATAACAAACCAGTGAGGTAGACAGAAAGGTAATTATTTCTCCCATTAAAAAAATAAAAAAAGGTAATTGCTCACCAAGGAGGTAAAATATCACACTTAAGTTTATAGAACATTAGAATATTGGATTTCTGGGAAATAGACCAGTGCTTTTTCCAACAGAGAAGATACACTTCATAAGAGGAAAATTGATTTTCACTTGAAAAAAATTCCTTAATGTATGGATAATCTGAACAAGAGTATACTGTTGAAAAAGAAATAAAAACAGGTAATAACAAAAATTACCTTTTTAGATATGAGTTCTATCTTCCATATCTAATTAGATCATGCTTATACTTATGCCTGACCCTAAACAATGATTTGTTTCTATGTCTTCTATCAAAGACATGAAGAAAATACCATACATGGAAAGGAAGTAGGATTTAAGTGGAATGGCTATATATTAAAATTCCATTTCATTCATTTATTAGGTGTGCAATCTTGGGTGAATTGCGTATCTTTTCTGTGCACTGATATGTGTCTTTGGAAATGAAACTACATCCACCCTGGAGAAACTTAATGATTTATTCAAAACATTGGCAAACAGTATTCACTCAAACAATTCTGATTTCTCCTAATTCCTTTCTCCTACCTCCTTATTACTTCGCCTTTATTTTCTTTTCTTTAAGTTTATTTATTTATTTTGAGGGGGAGGGAGGGAAAGAGAAAGAGAGGGAAAGAGAGAATCCCAAGCAGGCTCTGTTTGTCAGTGCAGATCCCGATGCGGGGCTCTATCTCACAAAACCATGAGATCGTGACATGAGTCGGAATCAAGACTTGGATGTACAACAACTGACTGAGCCACCCGTGTGCCCCTTACCTTTACTTTAAATATATAATGATTTGTCCCAGTCAAAATAACACCAGCATCCTTCACAGAGCTAGAACAAATAATCGTAAAATTTGTATGGAAACAGAAAAGACCCTGAGTAGCCAAAGCAATCCCAAAAAAGAAAGCCGAAGTTGGAGGCATCACAATTCTAGACTTCAAGATGTATTGCAAAGCTGTCATCATCAAGACAGTATGGTACTGGCACAAAAACAGACACTCAGATCAATGGAACAGAATAGAGAACCCAGAAATGGACCCACAAATGTATGGCCAACTCATCTTTGACAAAGCAGAAAGAATATCCAATAGAATAAAGAGTCCCTTAGCAAATGGTGTTGGGAAAACTGGACAGTAACACACGGAAGAATGAACCTGGACCACTTTCTTACACCGTACACAAAAATGAACTCAAAATGGATGAAAGACCTAAACATATGACAGGAAGCCATCAAAATTCTAGAGGAGAAAGCAGGCAAAAACCTCTTTGACCATGGCCCCAGCAACTTCTTACTCAACATGTCTCTGGAGGCAAGGGAAACAAAAGCAAAAATGAACTATTGGAACCTCATCAAGATAAAAAGCTTCTATATTGTGAATAAAAGAATCAACAAAACTAAAAGGCAACCAAGAGAATGGGAGAAGATATTTGCAAATGCATATCAGATAAAGAGTTAGTATCCAAAATCTGTAAAGAACTTATCAAAGTCAACACCTAAAAAACAAATAATCCAGTGAAGAAATGGGCAAAAGACATGAATAGATACTTTTCCAAAGACATCCAGACAGCCAACCGACACATGAAAAAATGCTCAACGTCACTCATCATCAGGGAAATACAAATCAAAACCACAATGAGATACCACCTCACACCTGTCAGAATGGCTAAAATGAACAACTCAGGCAATGAGAGATGTTGGGGAGGATGCAGGAAAAAAAGAGGAACACTTTTGCACTGCTAGTAGGAATGCAAACGGGTGCAGCCACTCTGGGAAACGGTATGGAAGTTCCTCAAAAAAATATAACTAGAACTATTCTATGACCCATCAATTGCACTACTAGGTATTTATCCAAAGGATACAGATGTGCTGTTTCCCAGGGGTACATGCCAATGTTTATAGAAGCACTATCGACAATAGCCAAAGTATGGAAAGAGCCCAAATGTCCACCCACTGATGAATGGATAAAGAAGACGTGGGGTATTACTCGGCAATCAAAAAGGATGAAATCTTGCCATTTGCAACAACGTGGGGGGAACTAGAGGGTATTATGCTAAGTGAAATTTACCAGTCCGAGAAAGACAAATATCATATGACTTCACTCATACGTGGAATTTAAGATACACACCAGATGAACATAATGGAAGGGAAGCAAAAGTAATATAAAAACAAGGAAGGAACAAAACATAAGAGTGTCTTAAACACAGAGAACAAATATAGGATAGTTGGAGGGTTTGTGTGTGGGGGAAGGGCTAAACGGGCCAAGGGCATGAAGGAGGACACTTGTTGGGATGAGCGCTGGGTGTTATACGTAGGGAATGAATCACTAGATTCCAATCCTGAAATCATTAGTGCACTCTAATGTAACTAACTTGGAAGTTAATTAAAAAAAATAAATAATAAAAAAATAAAATAAAGTACTATTACCTGACCTAAATAAATAAATAAATAAATAAATAAATAAACAAACAGATATGTAAACCTTGAAGAAACCTCCATCCTGCTGCACACAAGCAGAGGGTCCCCAGGGGATACAGGTTATCCTATGGATCCTACACATGCTGTTTCTGGAGACAAAAGGATCCATCCAGCTAAATTTATGTTGAGAGGTACAAGTTCCAAAGTTTGAGTGTTTTTTTTAACATGTTTTTCAGTTTTACTGAGGTATAATTGACAAACGAAATTGTAGTATATTTTAAAAAAATAAAAAATAAATATATAATGGGTTTGTTTTACATTTCGTGGTCCAAAGAGGAAACTTATCATGTCAAGAAGCAAGACTTCACGATTAGAGATGCACTTCTTTGTTCAAGCAATTTATACGATGCTGCAGACAACTTAATTAAATGCAAAGCAACACAGGATAATCATTTAATATGAAACTCCTCAGGTTTTTCAACCTTCGTGACATTCTGATAGTTACAAATAAGCATAATAGTTAGAAATGTAACTACCATCTAGTCCGCATCACAAACCTGGTGGATAGACACAAAGCATCTAGATCCAAGAGTGACATTTATATTAACTAAAAGTGGTAGAAATATTTACATGGATTTCCATCACTTCCGAACATATGCAAAACTCTTGTGACCATTTAGTAGATACTAGGTTCACTTACATATTCTGTAGCTTAAACTCTGATTTTAGAGACACGCTATCCCTAAAAGAGTTTACTGTCACCAAGAGTAGAAGAGTTTACTTTTACCAAGCGTTAACTTGGTGAAACTGAGTAATAACCTTAGAAGTTCTGATAAGAAACCCAGCCCCCCCAAAATAGTGGTCTGAAGACACAATGGAGACACCTGAAACTAATGTAATGTCTGTCACTTATACTTCGATACCAAAAATAATAATAAAATTAAATAAAAGCTCCAAAAATTTAAAAACAAAAATAAAAGAGAATGCAGATGACTAGTTCTTAGTGAAGGAAACCATATACCATTAACATGGAAGCTTTGGAACCACAACAGTCAAGGAATGGAGGCAAGAGACAATGCCTGCATTGAGGGAATATGCAAAAGAGTGTATGTGACTATTTATAGACTGCGCGTTGCTTAGCGGTCTCCGGTTGCTTTGGGAATCTCAAACAGGTGTGGAAACCTTTCAAAATATCTCATTAGAAATGGTGCTGTTGTAAATTCTCTCCATTCATGCTCCCGAGTCTGGATAGGTGCGCTTAGGAGTTTATTAAGTTGTCTCAAGACAATTCTCATAGATGTGCAGAGGTGATGGAAATCCAAGTAAATATTTCTACCGCTTTTACTTATTGTAACTCTTGGAACTAGATGCTCTGCGTCTACCAGGGTAGTGACACAGGATACATATTCAATTATATTTCCAATCATTCTGCTTATTTTTGACCATCAGAAAATCATTAAGGTTGACATGTCTGAAAGTTTTAATATGAAACGATGATTATTGAGTGCTCCGTATATAATTAAATGTCCCGCTTTATCATATGCTGTTTAAAAAGTGCTTCCTTGATGACCACAAAGTCTCATTCTATTATTATAACATTACATAATAAGAGTTAATCTTATGTTTAAAGCACAAGTGCCCAATAAAATTATATGAAAGAATCCCTAAACATTTCAACTAGTAAAATAAACACAGAGTGCCTGGATGGCTTAGTTGGTAGAGTATTGACTCTTGATCTCAGGGTCATGAGTTTGACCCCACATTGGGTATACAGATTACTTAAAAAAAATAATAAAACATGAAAAAAATAAAAAATAAACATAATTTAAAAATAAGAAAGTCTATGAAATCTTTTCACTAACAGATTACTCCACTGAGTGATGGTTTTACCAATAAATTTCATTTTAAGAAAGCACAGGCAAAAACCAGAAATTGAATAAAACAAATGTCATAGTTATTACCTCCCATTCATTAAGTATGGCCTTCATATATTTCCTCTTATTAAGAAATTCATACACAAATTCATTAACAAATGAACAGCCCCAGGCTTCAATGCAAGTTAAGTAAATTAATTTCAAGCCACAAAAATTCCGATAAATTCATTGTTTATTCAATTCTTCTTATGAACCAAGCACTGTGATCATGCAAAAATAAATCCCATGCTCCTTGCCACAGCAGGTGTAAATAACTCCTGCATGAGCCGTCATTACCCAATCTTGTGGTTAGACCTGGGAAAGCATTGGTCAGTTTTCCAGAAGCCATGGCGCATTAGACTCAAGATTTAAGTCTACCTGAGACATGCCTCTGTACTCCTTTGGGGACAGGAATTGGGAGCCGAGTGGGACCAGAAGAAAATTTTTTACTGTTTAAGTTGCATACAGCTGTTAAAATTCTATATCCTGCTTAAAAGAAAATCTATTTAACAATCAATAGTAATTGAAAAAATATTATTCTTTTTTCTAACATATTTGTGATGGTGTCGTGCTTCCCTAGCAACCCTCTGATTCAAATTTAGTTTGGCTAATTGAGAGGGCTCACCGATAGAAGGAATGTATGTTCTTCCTCACTAAAATGGTTCATTAAAATAGATGAACAATGCATTCACTTGTATTGTGATTCACCATCACAGGTGACTTGAGATGGAAGGGAATGAACTGGTTCTGGACACAGATGGACGAATGCTAAATTCTTTCCTGCCAATTATAAGTTGTGTCACACTAGAAAGATTACTTAAACTCTGAAGCTTAGTTTGATTGTGTGTAAAACTAGATTATAATAACTGCATCAAAGGTCTTGTGAGAATTGAATTAAAATGTGTATAAGCCTGTAGCCTAGTCCTGGATAGAAAATAAATCTTCACTAAATACCTATTATTATTGTGGTTATTTCTAGTCCCTCTGAATATCCTTAAGGTAAATTTTAAAAGGAGTGTTAAGGTATTTACTCAGACTTAAATAAATTTTAGTCAGAATGAATTTATTTCTTGAATTCTAATAGCCCTTAGGCATTAAGAAGGAATTGTTCTAGGCCAAATTCAATGAATCTTCCTCAGACATGACTATACATTTTGAAAGTGTGTATCCCTTGTCCCTTCTACGTAAGTCTGTTACATTTATACTTAGCAGTTTTCTTTTTCCTATGAACTCAAATAATCTGTAGCATTTTATACTAAAAATATTATTTATGTTTAATGTGTATTACATTCAGGGGAAGGAAAAAAGCGATGATTCACAGAACAAAATTTATCACTTTTTAAAAGTTCAGTAGAAGCTCCTGGAAGAGGAAGTCCATCTAGATAAAGAATTATATCCGATCTTTCAGTAGAAGTTCTGGCCACTTGAGTGCCTCATCCTGGAACTCACACGGGACTCACGTGGAGAGATTTGAAGATACTGACGTCTTGTTCCTTCTTCCAGAATTTGTGGTTAGCCGGCCTAAGGTGTGGCCTGAGCATTGAGATATTGAACAGTTTCCCAGCCGGTTTTCATCGGCACCCACGTTTGAGATTGTGGGCCTCCCGTGTTATTTTTTTAAATATTTTTTTTAGATATGTATTTAATTTAAAGAGAGAGAGAGAGAGACAGAGAAAGAGATAGAGACAGAACACAAGCAGGGTAGGGGCAGAGAGGGAGTGAGACACAGAATCCAAAGGAGGCTCCAGGCTCGGAGCTGTCAGCTGTCATCAGATCTGATGCTTCACAGACTGGTCCACTCAGACACCATCCGGGCCTCCCTTTTTAAGGTTTTGTGTCATTTCAGTAAATGTATTGCATCAAAATATTAGGACTATGACAACCTCTAAGACTTCACACTTCGGAAGATCACCCTATTTATTTATTGAGAGTCTCACCATTTAGTACGGGAGAGAGTATACAGAAAATAAAGGACAAAATATTGCCATGCATGTGACAATAAATGTATGTCTGGAGAGCTTTGGGAAGGAGGAGGGAGCTTGGTTAGAACTTGGAATAGAAGAATTCACCACTTCAAGGTTGACTTTGAATTGAAAAAAAAAATATCTTAAATGATGTGATTGTTGTTTCTTTTATTTAAAAAATACATAGGGGCACCTGGGGGGCTCAGTCGGTTGAGCGGCCAACTTCGGCTCAGGTCATGATCTCATAGTTCATGAGTTCGAGCCCTGCGTTGGGCTCTGTGCTGATGGCTCAGAGCCTGGAGCCTGTATCTCCCTCTCTCTGCCCTTCCCCTGTTCATGCTCTGCCTCTATGTCTCTCAAAAATAAATAAACGTTAAAAAAATTTAAAAAAATACATAGTCATTACCTTTAAAAGATCGAGCAATTAAAAACATTAAGAATTAAAGACTCAGTAAACATTTAACAACTTGGAGAATGAAGCATTTCTAAGAGTCTGTAAATGTTGTTCCAAAAATGTCTCTATAAATACTACATAGAGATAAGCAGACAGATGTGGTTACAGACATGGGACCGTATTATGGAAGATTCACATTCTTAGTTTAAATTAGCACAATATTTAAATTAACTTTAAAACATTTCATTTATTTCCATACTTAATATTCAGCCAATTTTATTTTAAAATGACTTATTTCTAAATTTTCTTTATTACCTTGCTATGTCTAGGACATATTTTCTTTTCAAAAATTTTTTTTCCAAGAAGACCTTATTATCTGACTTATTACGTATTTAAGTATCTCTTTGTTCAATGAATATTTAAAGGGCGTCTGCCTAGGAACAAAAGTTGGGGAATGTACTTATGTTCCAAATCAGAGTTTTAAAGTATTATTTCTCTTTCTTTTCTTTTTTTTAAGTGTATTTGTTTATTTTGAGAGAGCGAGAGAAAGCGAGTGTGCAAGCAAAGGAGGGGCAGAGAGAGAGAGAGAGAGAGAGAGAGAGAGAGAATCCCAAGCAGGATCCAAGCTGTCAGCATAGAGCCAGACTCAGGGCTCGATCTCATGAACTGTGAATTCCTGACCTGAGGCAAATCAAGAGTCTGAGGCTTAACTGACTGAGCCACCCAGGTGCCCCTTATTTCTTTCTCTTTCTCGCAGACACCAGGATTGCTGTATAGAAAACTCTTTTTGTCACATGATTCGTTAAGAAGCTATCAGAATTGTAAAAAAATATGTGGTTTACTCCCCGTAAATTGTGAACTTTGTTTTGTAGAAAGATTATTTAAAACAACATCACTAAAGGGGCTGCTTAGCTGGTTGAGCATTTGAATCTTGGTTTCCGCTCAGGTCATGATCCCACAGTTCCTGTGTTCCATCCCCTCCTCAGGGGCTCTGTGCTGACAGTGAAGAGCCTGCTTAGAATTCTCTCTCTCTCTCTCTCTCTCTCTCTCTCTCTCTGTGTGTGTGTGTGTGTGTTCTCCCCTGCTTGTGCTCTCTCACCTGCACTCAAAATAAATTAATAAATTTTAAAAATCACTTAAAAGATCATGAAATGTTCAAATATTTGGATCTTGCTATTTGCCGTTAGAGTAAACAAGCTAACCAAAATATTAGGTATTCTCAGGGAAAAAAACGTTTCGAAAGATACATTTAACTCAGATGCTCGATTTTTTTAGACTAACAAACTGCCTCCTGCCCTGGTGAGGCTCATTCAGATGCTCAAACTATTAGCCTTATTCCATTCTTATTATTTTCTTGTAGACAAGTGAGAGAGTCTTACATGTATCCTCTATGCTTGATGAAAGCTAAAAGGAAATATTTTTATATAGAGTATGAAAGATATATGATGGTATATATATTTTAGAATCTGCAAAACATTTCATATGGTTGCAGATAAGTTTGGCTTTAAAAATATAAAGATAGATGGTAGATAGACAGCATATTTTTCTAGTGGAGTTTTTACTAAAATAAAAAAATATAACAAATTCAATGCACACAAATTCAGCACGGTTGCCTAGTGGCTAGAATTAATGGACATGAAGGGACACCCAGACATAATCAGATTCTGCATGCGATTGTGAGAAGAATTGTATTAAAGAGTGGGAATAAATGAACTTAGATACTGTAAGTATTTAGAGTGAGTATTATTGAGTATTAAATTTATTTGTATTATATGGGTCTTAAAAACTTATAAACACAAAATAAGTATCGAAATTAAGAGAAATGCTTTAAAAATTATAAGCCAATGTCTAATGTAAGCATGGCAAGAAAGATTCTACACAAAATACTAGCAAATTGAATTCCGTCATATGAAAAAACATACATGATTGCCAATTTGGATTTATTCCTTGAATATGGGGTTACTTTTATATTTAAAATGACAGTTCAATGTACTTTGTTTTATGAAAATAATCTTTGAGGAAACCTATATAACTCTTTAAGAAATATACAAAATTACTTTCATGAAATCCAACATCCTGAGGTCAGATGGATGTCTAGGGTCACAATTCTATTCATTTTATACTGGACGTACTTGCCAGGATAAGGAGGACATTTTTTTGGGGGGGGTATTTTTCTAGATTTATTGAGACATAAATAACATATAACACGGTGCGTGTTTGAAGCGTACAGCGTGTCGATTTGATACACATATATATTATGAAATGTTTACCACATAAGCTAACATGTCAATCTCCTCACAGAACTGCCATTTTGTTTTTTTGTTTTGTTTATGATCTACTCTTTTAGTGACTTTAAATTCTAGAATACATTATCGTTAACTATAGTCACTATGCGGTATACCAGATCCCGCAAACATATTCATCTCCTGCCTGGAAGTTTGGACCCATATCTTCCCATTTCCCCTATCTCGCTGCCCCGATAGCCACCATTCTACTCTCTTTCTAGATCAGCTTTTTAAGATTCCACACAGAAGTGAAACCCTGCGGCATTTATCTTTCTCTGTCTAACTTATTTCACTTAACATAATGCCCTTCGAGATCCATTCACGTTGCAAACAGCATATATACACATGTCCTTTACCCACGCATTTGTTGATGGAGCAGATTGTGCCTGTATCTTGGCTATTGTGAATAATGCTGCAATGAGCATGGAATGCATAAGTATTGTTGAGTTTCTGATTTCATATCCTTTGGGTATGGGAACTGTCGCTCATATGGGAGTTCTATTTGTAATTTTATGAAGAACTTCCAATCTGTGTTCTATTATGTGAGTACCAATGCACACAACTCTAAATACAGGGTTGATATGCAAAATAGATAAAGAATGCGTGCAACTTGATAGTAAAAAAACAAACATCCAAATAAAAAACAGGCAGAGAAATATTTTTCCAAGGACTGAAAAAGCACTACCCTAAAAATACGTCGTGTTCCACCTATTTGTCATTTGCTTTTCCTTTCCATCTATCTCCTAGCAACCACTGGTCTTTTTACTGTCTCCACAGTGGGCCTTTTCCAGAACACAATTGAAATTAGAACTTTGGCTGATAACGACGTGTCAATGGAAGTTTATGGACTGTAACAAACGTACCATTTTGATGCAGAATGTTGATGGTTGCAGAGGTGTGTGTGTGTGTGTGTGTGTGTGTGTGTATGTGTGTGTAGGGCAGAAGGCATATGGGAACCCTCTGTACTTTCCACTCAATTTTGATGTGAACACAAAACTCTTCTAAAAAAATAGAGTACACTTTAAAAATAAAATGACTCAAAAAGCACTTACCATAATCACTGTTAAAATTATAGATTTCTGTTCAAAACACAACTTGGGAGGAGTAAAAGAAAAGTTAAAGACCAGTGAACTTCTTATTTTGTAATATTTCTAGCATACAAAAATTCAGGTTCAGAATATATAGAGAATCTTCAAAACTTGATAAAAAGACAAGAGCCCAACACTAATGCAGGCATGTCAAAGAAAGAATATGCGAGTTGCTAATAGGTAAGTGAAAAGATGTTCAATTTCACTAGATAACAAGGAAATACAAATTAAAACCACAAGATACCACTAGTTATCCACCAACTTTTCTAAAATTAAGGAACCTCACGGTATCATGTGTTTGTGAGAAGGCGGTGTAAAACACTGCTGTTGGTAATATAAATCTGTACACTCTGAAATCTGTTTGTTATTATCTATTATATTGAATATCCACATATATGCGACTCATCTATTAATCCTATTTGTAAGCATATACCTCTCCCCAAATGCATGTATATGTGGTCCAAAGGCATGTTACAGAATGTTCATAGCATTACTAATGATAATAGCACCAATGATACCATCCATCAATAGTAAATGGAATGAATAAATAAACCATTGGATAACTATGTGGTGGAAAACTATATCATACAGCAATGGAAAGAAAAAAAAAACTGACACACAAAAATATGGAAAGAGTGAAAGAAGTCAGTCAGAAAGAAACCAGTATGGTACAAAACAACATATAAAATTTAAAGGCAAGACAAAGCTATTTTGATTGAATTCAAGACAGTGGTTACCTTTTGAGAGAAGAAAGAGTAGTTTAAAAGAGGGCTGAAGACAGTTCCTGGGATGCTGATAACTCTCTACTTTATTTCTGGCTGTTTTATGAGTTTGTTGGCTTTGTGTGTATTTATGATTTATGTGTTTATTACATACTTCAATAAAAACATTTAATAAAAATATCTTGTGCAAGACTTTAATAGTACTAGAATCACATTACTTGGACTTAAATATTACTATCTATGGCAATACTGTATTGGGCATTTTTACTTAACTCTCAGACTCATTTTTATTTTCCATAAAATAATATGATGAAATTATAAATCTCAGAATTACACAGTATGATATAGTTAGTGTGCTCTCTATCATCTAAAAAACACTTAATAAATGATATTTGTTGCTGTGTTTTTGTGCTGTTTCTATTGTTATTTTCATTATTGACTTCTTTCTTAAAGCAATATTTGAACCTTAATGATTTCATTACAGCTTTCTTCCTTTTTTTTCACTTTTCATGAGCATATGGCTTCTAAATTTGTGACAGTACTGGTAGTATAATTTTAGCATCAGTTTTATTATCACTCATTTTGCAGTCTTGGGCAAGTCCCTTCCTCTCTTCCTCACTAAGTCTTACATCTTAAAAAAAACAAACTGGGTTTAGGTAACATGAGAGCAAGAGTTTCTACTTACTCTGAATTTCTGGTAAACTATGTTAAAATAATATTATGGTCACAGGTAGGTATATAGTAAAACATAACTAGATCCAATATTAACCATAGCTTGTTGAAGGGTCATATATATAATACCTTTTCAAGGTAACCAAATCTTACTTTATTCCACAATGAAAAAAACTCTAAGTCTCTATAGATAAGCAAAAAGATAAAATGTCACACTCTACTTCCAATATCATTATTTATATTGTAGGGTAGCTAGATACAGAGATAGATATTTATATAAGATATACATATATATTTCCTTGTAAACATACACATACACATCCAACACATACATGCATTTTCCACTTTCTCATCACACAGGGATTTCTCTTTCTTTCTTGAAAGGAGAATACGTGGGCGGGGATAGAACTCTGTGTTCTTCTGGTACAAGGAAGTCTGTTGAGGAATTACGCTGTTAGAAAATCATTTGGATGTTTTTTAAGAAAATACAGGAAAGAATGTCTTTAAAATTTTGAGGGTAAAGAAAAATTCTCTTTTAGGGAAAGTGTTGATAAGGAGGTATGTTGTAACATAAGGACCAAAAAGTAATGTTAAGAGAATAAGGAAACATATAGCTAATTTAATGACAATTCAAATTACTTGAATTGAGAGTAATATTAAGTAGCATAGAAAATCTTACAAAGAGGATGAAGACTTTTTATTAAAAATATTTAAAATTATTAAAATTATAGAAGTATTATATATATACACACATATATGTATATATATACTTAGAGACAGAGAGCATGAGTGGATGAGAGGACAGAAGGAGAGGGAGAGAGAGAATCTTAAGCAAGCTCCTCTCTCAGCATGGAACCTGATGCCCAGCTCGATCCCTTGACCCTAGGATCATGACCTGAGCCAAAATCAGGAGCCATTCACCTAACCAACTGAGCCACCCAGGCGCCCCCACACAGCTTCCTTCCTATGGTTCAATATCAAGAGAAATAATATTCCTTTACTCAAGAGACATTTATGGAGTACCTTCTCTCACACAACACACACTTTCGAAGGAGCGGGGAATACCTTTGTAAAAGAGGGAGACCATTTCTTTGCGTTTTTATGAATTGTTTTCTTACCCTAGAGGTAGCCATTAACAACTAAACAAATGAGCAACATAATTACAAATTCTGATAGATTCTATGAGGGCAAGGAACAGGATGATAAAGTATATAGCAAATCTCAGGGTCCACATTAGGTGCATTTCCAAGAGAGCCTTTCTGCAGAAGTACTATTGGAGCTGAGAGTCGCAGGTGAGAGTGAGTCAGCTGAAGGAAGACAATTTCGGTCAGAGAGATGGAGCACAAACGCTCATGGGCAGAAATGGGGTGGAAAGGCGGAGGGAATGAAAGGAAGACAGGAAGGAAGGTTAGATCTCATTGAATGCTCTCTAAGATAACCACACTTCCCTCGGATATCACCTCCTGACAAAGGAATTTCCTGATCTTCTGTCAAACCAGCGCCCCTTTTGTCGTTCCCTGCTGTGGACTGACTTGTTTCTCTGAAATCCGTGAGTGAAGCTCCGTTGCACAATGTGATGATATTTAGAGGTGGGGTTTTGAGAGGCAATTTGGTTTAGATGAGGTCATTAAAGGGGGAGTCCTCATGGTGAAGTTAGTGTCTGTATAAGAGGATGAAGAGGGGCGCCTGGGTGGCTCAGTCAGTTGAGTGTCTGACTGCAGTTCAGGTCATGATCTCATAGTTCATGGGTTTGAGCCCCGCGTCGGGCTCTGTGCTGACAGCTCGGAGCCTGGAGCCTGATTTGGATTCTGTGTCTCCCTCTCTCTCTGTTCCTCCCCAACTCGTACTCTCTCTCTCTCTCTCTCTCTCCCCTCTCAAAAATAAATAAAACATTAAAAAAAGAGGATGAAGAGACCAGAGACCAACTTCCAGTATCTTTCAGATCTATTTTCCCCTATTATCAACATATTACATTAGTATGGTGTATTTGTCTCAATTAAGGAACAAATGTGGATACATTATTAATAACTAAATTCCATTCTTCATTCAGATGTTCCTTAGTTTTTCCCTAAAGTTCTTTTCTTTTATTACAGAACCCCATTAGAATGCCACATTATAGGGATACCAGGGTGCCTCAGTTGATTAAGTATCCAACTCTGGCTCAGGTCGTGATCTCGCAGTTCATGAGTTCAAGCCCTGAGTCAGGTTCTGTGTTGTCAGCTTGGCTTCTGGAGGCAGCTTTGGGTTCTGTGTCTCCATCTCATTCTCTGGCCCACTCTCTCTCTCTCTAAAAGATACACAAACAAAAAAAAAAAAGAATGTCATATTATTTTTAGTCATCACCTTTAGGCTCTTCTCAGTTGAAACAGTTTCCCAGATTTTTTTCTTTTGCTAACCTGTACAGTTTGGATGCACTGCAAGATACTCTAGAGCCATCTTTTATATTTCCTGTCAGAGTCATGAATTGGTCATTTCTCCAAGGAACCCTGCTTCTTTTGGTTGGAAAGTGGCTTGAGAAAAGATTACCGTAGCTTTTGAGGAAGTCTTGAAAGAGGGTAGTGAGGTTCCTCCAAGTGTGTTTTTCTTCTTCAATATTGCATTGGGCATTCTGGGTCTTTTGCCTTTCCATATAAACTTTAGGTTTGTTCTATTGATAACCACAAAATAAGTTGGATTTTTTTTTAAAGGTTTATTTTGAAAGAGAGAGAGTGCATGTGTGAGAGTGAGGGAGGAGCAGAGAAAGGGAGAGAGAGGATCCCAAGCAGGCTCCTCACTGTCAGAACAGATCCTGTGAGATCATGACCTGCGTGGAAATCAAGAGTCAAATGCTTAATTGACTTAGCTACACAGGTACTCCCAAAATAAGTTTGATTTTAATTGGGTTTGCATTCAATAAATAGGTCAAGCTGGGAAAAAACGAAGTCCAAATGATACTGAGCCTTCTAATCTAAGAGCATCAAGTACCTCTGAATTTATTTAGATTTTTTTCTTGAGTTCTTCCATCAGAGTTATTTTATTTTTCCACAAGTAGATCCTGTATATGGTGTTTTGTAATTTTTGGTTCTACTATTAATGATATATTTTTCTTATTTCAAATACCAATTATTCATTATGTTGTTCCTTATCTCAGAAGAAAAGCCATCTGCCCTCTGAAAATGTTTATTGAATTACACATTTTGTTATACACATTTATATAATAAAATATCACTACATTTGACTCTTATCCACTGTCAAAGACCTATGTTTATTGATGTGGTAAGTAGGTCATGATAATTGTTCAATAAAAAATAGTAACAAGTAATTTTAATAACCTTTCACTCTCTAAAGATTTTTTTAATGTTTATTCATTTTTGAGAGAGACAGAGAGAGACAGAGACAGAGACACAGAGTGTGATGGGGGATGGGCAGAGAGCGAGGAGACAAAGAATCTGAAGCAGGCGCCAGGTTCTGAGCTGTCATCACAGAGCTGGACATGGGACTCAAACCCATGAATCGTGAGATCATAATCTGAACCAAAGTTAGATGCTTAACAGACTGAGCCACCCAGGAACCCCTAATAACATTTCTGTTTCTAAAAATTATACACATACACATTGGGAAAGCATTAAATAATAAATTTAAACACATTAATAAATAACACTTTGGAAAGTGAGATATAAGTAGTATCTTCCTTAGAACTTTATTATAATTTCCGATTATGCTCATTGAGTAAACACTATTATTATAAACAAAGCAGTAAGAACATGCTCATAAATTAGATGTTCTAGACTGAATACATTTTTCAGTGTGTTCACTGGAGCCTCTTGCCCCGATTTCCTGAGTTAAGTATTTTCCACAGATAAATATAAGTGTAAAAAGACGGTGTCCATCCCCACTCTCTCTCTGAAGAAAAGAAAAAGAAAAACTTGTGACTGAGTTGAACACTAATGAACACTGAGAGGCTCAGAAAGTAGAAGAATGAGTAGAAACTCATCCCAAGTCAGAAAATATTTCAGACCCTGCTTTCAGATCCAAAAAGAGACAATGGCATTTGCTCTAAGAACCCCAGAACAGGAATTCCCACTTGGAGTTCCCCAAGTTGTCAGGAAGCAGCAATGGAAGGACTGTGCGCCTCCCGCTCTGCCCTGTGAGTGAGCATTACATAGTGATAGGGGTTCACGCACTACTAAGAACACCTACAAAATTTTTATTTGGAATACTTATAATATTCATCAATATTATTGATTATTAATATTGATACTGAAAAACATTATTATTAACACTAGAAATACAATTATTGAATTTCAGTTTTGCATAAAGGGATGAATTTAAAAGAGGAAAAACAGATAAGAAAAGGTTTCAGCCAACAATAACAGCCACCTTGTGTCTAATTCTGAGACGACCATTATCCACATTACAGAGGATGTGTCTACACAGGAGCAGTAGATGGAGTGGAAAACCCAGTAGGTTAATTGCTAAAAATTACTAAGATGTCAAAGGGCCAAGTTAGAATTCAAGTTCAATTCTAAAATCCTCCAGAGGTCAGACTCATTCCATAATAGCATGTTATTATATCTTATAGATGTTGCTAGGCAGGAAACCTTACCAATGTGTGTGTGTGTGTGTGTGTGTGTGTAGAGAGAGAGAGATGTATGTATGTATATATTGATAGCTTTATGTATGTGTATACATCCACACATAGGAAGCAGGCTGAGATGAAATTATAGTAAGGGGATTTGTTGATAAAAAAAAAAGTGGGAAATCTACTCCATTTATTACTGCCTCTTTCTTGAAAATCTGCCAACTAAGATAAGGGAATGAGAGAAAAATACCTACAATGACCTAGACACAGAATTGCTTTTCCACAAGCAAAGGGGTAATGTATGTATTGATTGCCTAGCCAGACAAGGAAAGTCATATTTGACCTTTGTTTAGGAAACAACTTCTGTTCCTTTCCAGAAAGTGGTTTTCTCCTCTTTGCATCACCATATATAAATATTGCCTTTAAATTATGTTTTATATTAAAGGTTAAAACAGTTTCTGCCTATACATCTAGAATTTACAGCACATTGGTATGCTTTTATATTTATATATTGCTCTAAATAGCATAGTCCCAGCTTAGGGTCTATTATTACCTCTGACAAAATTGAAATGAGAACATTAGAAATTTGAATTTAGTGAGGCATGGGACCCTTAGGGACCATACAACACATTCTTAAAAAGTTAATCCCATAGAGCATTGAATTACTCCAGTCCCCTCAAGGACTTATATATTCTGTATTTTAAGTAATCTGATTCATGGCTTTTGTTTATACATAAGAGTAGATGACATTATATGGTTACTATATCTGTCTTCTTTAAAATAAAGCACAATTTTCTTTATTTTTGTTAAAATAGCATCTGTATGCTTTATTTTGTATTGACGACATTGGAACATAAGCTCTTTTTTTATTTCAAATTCCAATTCTTTTCTAAGTATTGTGCATAAAGTAATGTACACTTACCTCCTAGATGTAATTCTTCAGTCTTAAGAATATTTTCTGATTTATAGTATTTAATCGTATGCTTAGATAAAAATCAATGGGATGCTTACTAACCAAAATACTTTCCTCAAATGTTTAATCATAATATAGAAGTTCCTTTTGGTAACCTCTTGTGAATTTCATATTTCAGAATTTATTCTCTACAATACTATGTGATGAGATTACTAAAAATATAAATTCAATAAGATCCAGGCCAGCAGAACACCACCTAAATCTACATAACAGCCTACATAGATTTATCATACACACTAAAGCTGAAGTTCTCATATGCTTCTTATTTCACAAAAATAAAAGTGTCCTTTGAAGTAACACGTTTTTTCCTATAATACTACATATACATGTGGAACTCATCAGATTTTCTCATCTTTCAGACTATATTCTGTATCTGTGTTTCCTAGACTTTTTTACTTGCAGTCCTGGGGAAGCCCCCATAAGCCACGCCCTTGTCACCTGAAATGGACACTTATTAACAAAACTAAAACTTAGCATCAGCTTTCTCTTCTTGTTTTTCTCCTGAAATTTGCAGAATTTTTCTAAAGCGTTCGTGGGTAAAACCACCAACCTTTAAAAGAATGAGAGCCATACTGAAATTAGAGATTGCTTGTCCTGTGATGACACCAAACTCCTATTTGAATTCATCCAGACCAAAGGTTTTATAATGGAAGACATTGTAAAGTTGTCTGGAACAGTCAGCTGCCATCCTTCAGGCCCCCTTTCTACTCAGGGCTAAGAGGGAAAGAAATTAAACGTTTCGTTTCTCAGACAGACTGAGACCATTAACAGTTTTTTTGAATGTACAATATAAAATATGTTATAAAAGCATAGTTTGAAGACTGGGAAGTTGGCATACATTACTGAAGGAGAGTATTCTGAGCGGCCAGGTGGTGGGCCAAGTAGAGGACGTTAAGAGGTAATGAGATTGTAGGGCACCTGAGTGGCTCAGTCGGTTGAGCTGCCAGCTGTTGACTTTGGCTCAGGTCATGATCTCAGGGTCATAGGATGAGCCCAGCCTTGGGCTCTGTGCTTAGCATGGAGCCTGCTTCAAGTTCTCTTTCTCTCTCTCCCTTTACCCTCTTCCCCTACTCATGCTCTCATTCTCTCTCTCTCCCTCTAAAATAAATAAAATGAAAAAAAATTAAAAGATAATGAAATCATACAAGTGGAAGTTATGGCAATGCCATGGGAATCCTTTAATGTCTATTTTCACCTCAAGAGCTGAGGACCATCAGGCAGGCCATCAGGTATCTTCTTGGCCTATCACTCTATCAGGAAAAAAGGTGAAAGAAGCTTGGGGGATTTACATTTTAGTTCCTAGGTCAATAAAATTAAGATTCAGACAGAACTCTGACCTCAGGATCAGGATAGGTGCCAGGCACTGGTGTAGGCACTTGGGAAGTCAAAGTAACAGCCATGAAAGCAGAAGCACATTACATTAGAGAATTTCTTCTTTAAAATAAATCTCGCTAGGAATGTTTTTTAACTGATAGCCCTAGTTAAGATTTTTCTATTTGGTATATTTAGGTTGTACTCAGTTTCCTGAATTTAAGAGCTGAGAAAATGTCCCGATCTAGGGAAAAGAGCAGGCAGTAATTGAGGTCTTGATGAAAGGTGACAAGGACAAGGGAGTTGGAGGAGGGAGTGCAGAACTCAAGTAGGAGAGGGAAGGAGCCACGGAGTCCCGGGTAGAGACGGGGAAACTTGCAATTTCAAGAGCATGGTTAGGTTCCGTAGTCAAAGAAATATGGGATGTCATCTAAATTCATTAGTTCATATCTTCAGAAGATGACAAATCCATCTCTTAGCCCAGTCATGTTCACTTGCAAGCGTACAGGCTGAAGGGCTCCCTGAGAGCCCGTGAGTGGGATGGAGAGGTCGAGCAGGGCATCAGAGCTCAGGAGATCGAAGAGTTAAAGACAGTTTTTGCAAGAAACACCATTGATTATATAATTAGAACAACTCAGAATGATGGTAGGATTTAAGGAACAAAGAAGACAATATTTGTGAAACTAATTATTAATTATCAACCCCTCCCAATCAGTCATTTTAGCTTTTAAATAAATACCGTT
This sequence comes from Paguma larvata, assembly GCA_030068075.1. NCBI lineage: Eukaryota > Metazoa > Chordata > Mammalia > Carnivora > Viverridae > Paguma > Paguma larvata. The sequence continues at coordinate 91,977 of JAINVK010001115.1, forward strand.
AATTATGTTGCAGTCGTGACTGGCCAAGCAAATCTTTTTCAGGTTATAATTGCTCTGAAAGGTTGGAGGGCTCTTGAACATACTGAGATGAAAGTTTAATGTTGGAATTTTTTTCCCTTGTTTATAGTTATTACCGTAATGAAATACAAAAGAAAAAAAACCCCACACATTTAACTATGTTAAATTATTCTACAAATCTGAGGGGATGGACTTGTTGTAGAAGCGGGAGGTCCTGGCACAGGTAAGTAAAGACCTCTTTATAGCGAGGGACAGGAGAAGGAAACGAATCCCTTCCTAGCATCCGACTCCTGATTAAGTGGCTTAATAGAACACAGAATCGGGAGCAGAGAGCCCACACAGCAGTCTGAGACTAACCCCATTGTATCTACCTGGATTTCCAAGCATGAAACGTGCACGTGCAAATGTGAGTTTTGGCTGAAATCAAAGGTGGCCACGCACAGCCTGAAAGGGCACAGCGGTGTTGGGAACTCGGACTTGTTCACCGCATCTGCTTGTAATGAGAGGTTTAAAAGGCAAAGCCAGCCGTCTCCCCACAGATGTGATCACTGAGACTCGGAATGGGCCTGTTCATTTCATCCAGGGGAAACCCGGACGGAGGATCAGCCTACCGTCCACGTACTCGTGACGTTTCAGCATCCGCTTCCGGAAAACACTTCCTTCTTCCCTTTTCATACTTGTATTTTTCCCCTCTCCTTCTGCACCATGTCCTCCTGTACTATTTTCTCCATCCTGTGCTCCCCTTCCCTACAGTTTGTCTCTCTTGTTCTCGGTCATAAGTGACAGAATCCTAACAGAAATATCTCACTTGCTGTAAAGGGCCGGAGGCTCCCAGGGGGTTCAGATGGCTCAGAAGGTCACGTCCGCACTCACTGTCCCTTTGTCTCTGGCCATGGAATTTTAGGACATGCCTAACTATATACTTGCAAATGAATATAATTTAGCTAAGATACTTGACTGCTTACACCTATTTATATATCACCATGTATTTAAAGCGTTTATAAATGGAGCCTTTATCTCTGTTCTGCTGTGACTACTTGTCAGCTTCCAACAGCGCTCTGCAAAGGATTCGAAGACCCCAAATACACATCTGTATTTGTTTTATGTTTTAAGAGATCTACTTTCATTCATTCTTTCTTTTCTTTTCTTTTTTTTTTTTTTTTTTTTTTTTGATCTGGAGGTTTATGAGGAAGAAAGACTCACCTAAGAAAAGGAAATTAGAAACCAAGTAAGCAGAATCTTCAAAAGATAGCCGTGTACCACACACAATGATGAAATTTCCTGTGCCTTTGGCTCAGGTGAGTCCCCTTAATAATATATGTACAACGACCCTCCCTTTGCGAACAGGCGGGTGTGAGGGGCTTTGTAAAGGTCTCCACGTTGCTCTATTAACTGTCTCTGAGAGGAGGGTGAAGTGGTTGGGAGGGCTTTCCTTTGGATATCCAGATGGAGAAACGGGCTTCGCGTGGCCGCCATTTGCAGAAGGTCCAAGGGGTGAGACAATGGCAGTCACGGGACACATAGAACACGTGTAGGGCTTCCTCATCAGCATCATGCAAACAGTACCTGCAGTCCCCCATGAGCCTTGAGAAGATGGGATCGGGTTGGGGACTATAGGCAGATGTCAGTAGATGAGGGCTTGGAAATGGATGCAGGCACTCAGACCGATCTGGGTTCCTTCAGAAAATAATGCCAGGAGACTTCATTTTTGCGGGGCGGTGGTGGGTTCTGCTTCATTTTTGCGGGGCGGTGGTGGGTTCTGCTTCATTGGTTTGTGCCAATGGGATGCCCGCCCAGGGCACACTCCTCTGTGCTGGCCCTAGTCCCTGTACATTTCTCTCCATACCTGGACTATGGCCATGCTTTTAATTTTTCCCCTCTAACTGACATATAATTCCCATACCTTGTATTAGTTTCAGGTGTACCACAAAATGTTTCCGCACGTGTTACCCACTGTGAAATGATCACCACAAGTAAGTTCAGTCACCAGCCATCAGCACTGAAAATTACCAAAAAAGTTCTTTTCTTGTGATGAGAACTTTGAAGATCTCCTCTCCTGGCAACTTCGCACACGCACTAACAATACCACTAAGGAGAGTCTCGCGCTGCACACCACATCCCCACAACATATTCAGCTTGCAACCGGAAGTCTGTGCCTCCCCGCCAACTCTACCCATTTCATCCGCCCACCTCTCCAAACCCCACCCAGGGCAACCTACACTGTCTCTATGTGCCCATGGAGTATTGCTTTGTTTTGTTTTGTTAGATTCCACCTATAACTGAGATCACTTGTCTTACTCTGTCTGACTTGTTACTTAGCTTATTGCCCTTGAGGTCCATCCATGTTGTCAGAGCTACAAGGATTTTCCGCTTTCTTGTGACCGAATATTACATCATGTATACACACCACATTTCCTTTATCCATTCATCTCTTGATGGACACTTCGGTTGTTTGCATATCTTGACTATTATAAATAATGCTGCAGCAAACATGGGTGTGGGCATCTCTTTGAGATAATGATTTCCTTACCTTTGGGTAAATACCTAGAAGTAGAATTGCTGCATCATACGGTAGTCTTTTATTTTTTATCTGGTTTCCATAGTGGCTGCAGAAATTTACATTCCCCCAACGATGGCTATGATTTAAATTATGTTATTCTTTCATAGAAAGAAAAGTAGAAATTAATGATGACTTCGAAGGTTAGGAATTGAAATAGTAAGATGTTCATGGGGCTGTTTGAGCTGTGTGTACATTCTTGCTGTTATCATTAGAAATGAATCCGTACACCCCTCCTCTCCTGCACCCAAAAATAAGACAATGAGAGTAAGTGCCCTTCCCCCCAGAAAGCATGTGACCATTCTGGTATCTTTTAAGAGCAGTTAAATCATTGATAATGTGATATGAATGATAAAGAGACACAATTTCTGGTTTCTGTTCAAGAGGAAATGTGCACCTCTAAAAATGTCAAGTGTCACGTGAAGAGAAAATTCCTCCTGAATATTGCTCGTTTTCTCTCCCTGCTAATTTTAGAGGTGTTACCACACAAAACCTGCCTTCATTCAAGATGCAGTGATTGCCAGTGATTGAATCAGATGGCACCGATAGAACTGCGATGAGTTTGTACCAATAACACATTTAAAAATAATTTCTACTAAAAATATGCTCTATAAGACTTAATTAACTACCAGAGTTTCCAGTTTATACATGAGATATAAACAGAAAATATATTTTGAAATCTTTACCGCAAGGCTGTATGAAAATTCGCTGTTCCAAGCAAGAGGAGGGTTGTGTATGGCAGTTTTTCTAACAAGACAGCTTGGCTGAAAGGGACCGAGACCAGCAGAGAAGCAGGTGGCAGACATAATCCTTTATCTCCTTACCTTTCGTAAAACACTTAATGAGTATCGATGAGGGGCCCTGATCACACCAAAGTTACCATTCTGTCTATGTCTTATATGTTAAATCAGAGGATGAAGTCCCTGATTACTAGATTGTTAAACTTGGGAGACTTGGACCACCGGGGCAATAGTAAGAAGAGAGGATTAAGAAAGCTAATTCTAAAGTCTTAACAGCAAGGATAGCTTTAAAACTGTGGCAAACCCACATGAGTTCCTCGGCATCCTCCAATAGAAGGCTCTCTCCCTCCCGCTTGTCTTCCTTTCTCAAGATGTCAAGCCGACTAAGGGCCACAGAATCACAGACGCCTGCTTGGCTGCAGGGGGTGCTGTTGGAGATGGGAAAATGGTAGATGTCCCTGTAGCAAAATGTGGTATTTTTTTTTATACAGTGTATTTTCAGTATCTGGGATAGTTATAGTAGCTTTTTTAAAACTTTTATTTACCTTTTAAAAACTTACATCCAAGTTAGTGAGCATATAGTGCAATAATGATTTCAGGAGTAGAATCCAGTGATTCATCCCCTACATATAACGCCTAGTACTCAATCCAACAAATGTCCTCCTTAATGCCCCTTGTCCATTTAGCTCGCCTCCCACCCCAAACCCTCCAGCAACCCTTAGTTTGTTGTCTATATTTAAGAGTCTCTTATATTTGGTCCCCTCCCTGTTTTTAAATTATTTTTGCTTCCCTTTCCTTATGTTCATCTCTGTTGTATCTTAAAGTCTGCATATGAGTGAAGTCATATGATATTTGTCTTTCTCTGACTGACCAATTTCGCTTACCATGATACACTTTAGTTACATCCACGTTGTTGCAAATGGCAAGATTTCATTCTTTTTGATTGCCAAGTAATACTCTGTTGTGTGTTGTTTGTGTGTGTGTGTGTGTGTGTGTGTGTGTGTGTGTGTATACACACACTTCTCCATCCACGTCTAAGGACATTTAGGTTCTTTCCATACTTGGGCTATTGTCAATTCCGCTACTTATAAAAATTGGGGTGCATGTGCCCCTTCCAAAGAGCACACCTGTACCCTTTGGATAAATACCTAGTAATGCAATTGAAAGGTCATAGGGTAATTCTATTTTTAATTTTTTGAGGAACTTCCATACCATTTTCCAGAGTGGCTGTACCCGTTTGCATTCCTACTAGCAGTGCAAAAGGGTTCCTCTTTCTTCTCTGCATCCTCCCCAGTATCTCTCATTGCTGAAGTTGTTCATTTTAGCCATTCTGACAGGTGTGAGGTAGTATCTCACTGTGGTTTTGATTTATATTTCCCTGATGATGAGTGATGTTGAGCATTTTTTCATGTGTCTGTTAGTCAATTGGATGTCTTCTTTGGAGAAGTATATATTCATATCTTTTGCCCATTTCTTCACTGGATTATTTGGTTTTTTGGGTGTTGTTTGATAAGATTTTTTTATAGATTTTGGATACTAACCTTTTATCTGCTCTGTAATTTGCAAATATCTGCTCCCATTCCGTTGGCTGCCTTTTATTTTTGCTGATTGTTTCCTTCACTGTGCAGAAACTTTTTATCTTGATGAGGTCCCAGTAGTTCATTTTTGCTTTTGTTTCTCTTGCCTCCAGAGACATGTTGTACTGGGGCTGTGGTCAAAGAGGTTTTTTCCTGTTTTCTCCTCTAGAATTTTGATGACTTGCTGTCTTATGTTTAGGTCTTTCATTCATTTTTGTGTATGGTGTAAGTAAGTGGTCCAGGTTCATTCTTCTACATGCTGCTGTCCAGTTTTCCCAACACCATTTTCTAAAGACACTGTCTTTATTCCATTGTATATTCTTTCCTGCTTTATCAAATATCAGTTGGCCATATGTTTGTGGGTCCATTTCTAGGTTCTCTTTTCTATTCCATTGATCTGAGTGTCTGTTTCTGTGCCAGTAGCATACTCTCTTGATGATTACAGCTTTGTAATATATCTTGAAGTCTGGGATTGTGATGCTTCCAGCTTTGGTTTTCTTTTTCAGGATTGCTTTGACTATTCAGGGTCTTTTGTGGTTTCATACAAATTTTAGCATTGTTTGTTTTAGCTCTGTGAATACACTGGTGTTATTTTGGTAGGAATTGCATTAAATATGTAGCTTGCTTTGGGTAGTATCGACATTTTAACAGTATTTGTTCTTCTAATCCATGAACATGGAATATTTTTCTAAATTTTGTGTCTTCTTCAATTTCTTTCATGGATTTTCCATTGTTTTCAATGTATAGATTTTTCATCTCTTTGTTAGGTTTATTCCTAGGTATTTTATGGTTTTTTAGTGCAATTGTAAAGGGGATTGATTCCTTGATTTCTCTTTCTGCTTCGTTATTGGTGTATAGAAATGCAACTGATTTCTGTGCATTGATTTTTATGCAACTTTGCTAAATTCATGGATCAGTTCTAGCAGTGTTTTGGTGGAATCTTTGGGTTTTCCAGATAGAGTATTATGTTGTTTGTGAAGAGTGAAAATTTGACTTCCTCCTGGCTGATTTGGATGCCTTCTATTTTTTTTTGTGTTTGAATACCGAGGCTAGGAATTCCAATACTATGTTGAATAACAGTGGAGAGAGTGGACATCCCTGTTGTGTTCCTGACCTGAGGGGGAAATCTCTCAGTTTTTCCCCATTGAGGATGATATTAGCAGTGGTTCTTTCATATCTGTCTTTTATGATCTTGAGGTGTGATCCTTCTGTCCCTACTTTCTTGAGGGTTTTTATAAAGAAAGAATGCCGTATTTTGTCAAATTATTTCTCTACATCTATGGAGAGGATCATGTGGTTCTTATTATTTCTTTTATTAATGTGATGTATCACATTGATTGATTCGTGGACATTGAACCAGCCCTGCATCCCAGGTATAAATACCACTTGATCATGGTGAATTATTCTTTTAATGCATTCTTGGATCTGGTTTGTTAGTATTTTGTTGAGAATTTTTGCATCCATACTCGTTTGGGAATTGGTCTGTTATTCTCCTTTTAGTGGGGTCTTTGTCTGGTTTTGAAATCAAGATAATGCTGGCCTCATAGAAAGAGTTTGGAAATTACTCTTCCATTTTCTTTTCTGGAACAGCTTCAAAAGAATAGGTGTTAACTGTTCTTTAAATATTTTGGTAGAATTCTCCTGGAAAGTCATCTGGCCCTGGGCTCTTATTTTTCTGGAGATTTTTTATTACTAATTCAATTTCTTTACTGGTTATGGATCTGTTCAAATTTTTTATTTCTTCCTGTTTCAATTTTGGTAGTTTATATGTTTCCAGGAATTGTCCATTTCTTCCAGATTGCCCAATTTATTGGCATATAATTGTTTATATTATTCTCTTATTATTTGTATTTCTGCAGTTTTGGTTGTGATCTCTCCTATTTCATTCTTGATTTTTTTTTTAATTTGGGTCCTTTTCTTTATCTTTTTGATCAAACTGGCTAGTGGTTTATCAGTTTTGTTAATTCTTTCAAAGAACCAACTCCTGGTTTCATTGATCTGTTCTACTATTTTTTTTTTTTTATTTTGATAGCATTGATTTCTGCTCTAATCTTTATTATTTCCCATCTTCTGCTGGGTTTGGGGTTTATTTGATGTTTTTTTTCCAGCTAATTAAGGTGTAAGGTTAGGTTGTGTATCTGAGACCTTTCTTCTTTTTTTCTGAAGGCCTGGATTGCTATATACTTCCTTCCTATGCCTACCTTTGCTGCATCCCAGAGGTTTTGGGTTATTGTGTTATCATTTACATTGGCTTCCACGTACTTTTTAATTTCCTCTTTAACTTCTTGGTTAACCCATTCATTCTTTAGTAGGATGCTCTTTACTCTCCAAGTATTCATTGTCTTTCCAATTTTTTTATTGTGGTTGATTTCGAGTTGTTTAACATTGTGGTATGAAAATATGCATGATATGATCTTGATCTTTTTGTACTTGTTGAGGGCTGATTTATGTCCCATTATGTGATCTATTCTGGAGAACGTTCCATGTGCACTGAAGAAGAATGTTTGTTCTGCTGCTTCAGGATGAAATGTTCTGAATATATCTATTAAGTCCATCCAATCCAGTGTGTCATTCAAAGCCATTGTTTCCTTGTTGATTTTTTGCTTATGTGATGTGTCCATTGCTGCAAGTGGGGTGTTGAAGTTCCCTACTATTATGCTATTATTATCAATGAGTTCCTTTATATTCGTGATTAATTGATTTATATATTTGGGTTTTCCAGGCAAAACTGGAAGGCAAAAATGTTTACAACTGTAAACAATTATAATATTCTTGGTGTACAGGCCTCTTAATTAAGAAATTATGATATAATGCCCTTCTTCATGTCTTGTTACAGTTTTTATTTCAAAATCTAGATTGTCTGATTTAAGTATGGCTACTGTGGCTTTATTTTGATAAACATTAGCATGATAGATGATTCTTCATCCCCTTACTTTCAATCTGAAGGTGGCTTTAAGTCTAAAATGGGTCTCTTCTAAACAGCATATCGATGGATCTTGTTTTCCTATCCATTCTGATACCCTATGTCTTTTGATTGGAGCATTTAGTCCATTGACATTTAAAGTGAGTACTGAAAGATAAGAATTTGGTGCCATTGTGTTGCCTTCAGAGTTGGAGTTTCTGGTGGTATTCTCTGGCCCTTTCTAGTCTTTGTTGCTTTTGTTCTTTTGTTTGTTTTGGTTTTGTTTTGTCTTTTCTCCCCTCAGAGAGTCTCCCTTAAAATTTCTTGCAGGGCTGGTTGAGTGGTCACTAACTTCTTTAGTTTTTGTTTATCTGGGAAACTCTTTATCTCTCCTTCTATTTTGAATGACAATCTTGCTGGATAAAGAATTCTTAGCTTCATATTTTCCCAATTCAGCACATTGAATATATCCTGCTACTCATTTCTGGCCTGCCAAGTTTCTGTGGATAGGTCTGCTGCAACCTGAGCCATCTTCCCTTACAGGTTAAAGATTTTTTTTCCCTTGCTGCTTTCACAGTTCTTTCCTTGTCTGGGTATTTTATGAATTTGACTGTGATATGCCATGTTGGTGGTCAGCTTTTGTTGAATCTAATTGGAGTTCTCTCTGCTTCTTGGATTTTGATGTCTGTCTCTTTCCCAAGGTTAGGAAAGTTTTCTGCTATAATTTGCTCACATAAACTTTCTGACCCTTTTCCTATCTCTTCACATACTGGGACTCCTATGATTCAGATGTTATTCCTTTTTAATTCCTTTTTAATAAGTCATTGAGTTCTCTAATTTTTGTATCATGCTCTATTGCCATCATTTCCCTCTTTTTTTCTGCTTCCTTATTCTCCATAATTTTGTCTTCTATATCACTGATTCACTGCTCTGATTCATCTAACCTTGCTATCTTGGCATCCATTTGAGATTGCATCTCAGTTATAGCATTTCTAATTTCTTCCTGACTATATTTTACTTTTTTTATCTCCACAGAAAGGGATTCTATGCTTTTTTTCAATGCCCACTAGTATTCTTATTGTCGTGATTCTAAATTCTACCTCAGACATCTTGCTTATGACTGTGTTGACTGTCGTTTCTTCTTGTTCTTTATTTTTGGGGTGAATTCCTTCGTTTTGTAATTTTGGAGAAAAAAGAATTAATAAAATAAAAATTAAAAAGCACACAAAAAAATCAAATAAAGGAAGCTAGATCTTAGGTGTGTTTTGGCCTGGTTGTTGAAAGAGGCTTGATAGAATAGAAAAAAAAAGGGGAGGGGGTGAAAGAAAAAGTAAGAAACATTTAAAAATAAAAGAATGTATACAATAAAATACAATAAACTGAAATGAAGAAAGTAAAATAGAATAACAAAAGTTACCCAAAAAAGTAGTAAAATTTTTTTAAAAATAAAAATATATTTTTTTCTTTCTGTGTCTAAGAATAAGAAAAGAAAAGAAAAGAAAAAAGAAAAACGAATGAGTGAACATAATGAAATGCAAATAAAATTACATCCAATTTCCCCTAGAAGTCAAACTATGAAGCACTTTATAGTTCATAAACTAAGCAGGTGGAGAGATTTGTGGTAGTCTTCTAGGGCCTGAGATTGGCTGGCTCAGTTGGACGGGGTTCGGGGTAATTGCTCCATTCTCTACTAGGTGGTGATGCTTAGTTTACCAGGGTGGATCGGTGTGGCACGTGTGCACATGTATTCTCATGTGCAGGAGAGGTGAAAATGCAATCACTCGGCTTCTGAGTCGCTGGCACAGGAACTCTGTGCTCTCACCTACCAGCAATCAAGCACCCCTCCTTTGTCTCCAGCTTCCATCCACTCCCTGCATCTACACTGTCTGTGTCCAAGTCATAAGACTGTCAGGTGGCACTTCCCTCCTGAATTATATCCCATATGGGGTTGTGTTTCCAAACCCCTCACTTCTGAGAGCCTCATGGCTTGGACCCACTCTGACCCTCTGGGGGAGGGTCTTGCCAGGCAATGGCTGGGTGTTGGCTTGCCCCAGTATGTTTGTGTGGTTGCTCTGTTGAAGAGGTTCAGAGATTATGGTGAAACACAACATACAGCCAGCACAGGTTTCACTGTACCCTACCAGCAATTTTCTGTTCTCCAGTTTCTGCTGGGAACTTTGCCTGTGGGGAAGCAGTACAGCCTCTATCAAATGTCCTCCTAGCAGTGTAGCAGGGGAATCGCTTCTCCTCATGTGGTCTGCGGACTCCTCAGTCCCCACTGCCTGCTCCCGGGGATTTGCTCATCCTACCGGGTACTGAGATGCGAAATTTCTGACTCTGCTTTCCCCTGTTTATAGAGTCCTAATGGTATTGAAACCCTCTCCTTTCTCCTTTCTCCCTTTCTTGTTCAGTCCCTTGTGGGTGTTTCCACTCTTCTCTTTCTCTCCTGATACTTTCAACAGGAGTGCTTTCCTGCACTCTCTCCCCTTTCTCTGTCCTCTCTCTGCAAAGACAGCTCTCTACCCTCTGCAGCTTCTCTCTCCCCCAGTTCACCTCTCTGTCATGCACCTGCTGAGTTCTGTGTCTCGAGTTATGTATATTGTTGTGTCGATCCTCAGATCAATTTTCTAGGCATGCAAAATGGTTTAGTGCCTATGTAGCTACATTTCAGGAATGAGAGAAACTGGGAACTTCCATGCTCCTCCACCATCTTGGCCCCTCCTGGGAAACGTGTTTGATAATTTTTGTCTTCTTCTCCCCCAAGAAAAGTAAATCTCCCTGCCCCCCCATCTTCCCCCATCAACTCGCTTATTCTAATATAGTGCTTACAGGAGCTCACCTGATTTTCTTCCCCAGTGTGTATTCTGTGGTTTTCTGGAAAGTGGGAACCAATGCAGTTTCGGGTCCGGCATAGAGTTGGGCACAATGAATGGGGACAGAAGAAAAAGAAGAGTAGGGGCGCCTGGGTGGCTCAGTCTGTTAAGCGTCTGACTTCGGCTCAGGTCATGATCTCGCGATTCATGGGTTCAAGGCCCGCGTTGGGGTCTGTGCTGACAGAGCCTGGAGCCTGCTTCAGATTCTGTGTCTCCCTCTCTCTCTGCCCCTCCCCCATTCATGCTCTATTTCCGTGTCTCAAAAATGAATAAACGTTAAAAAAAAAAAGAAGAAAAAGGAGAGTAGAGAGACACCATACAAGAGAAAAAGACAAGAAGAAAGAAAGAATTTAGGAAGAAAACTGCTTAACTGTACTGTCACCATTTTTCTTTCCCAAACTGCTGCCTTTTCATTCTGCTTGTCATATTAGAGATGTCCAAAAACCAGCATCTGTTTAGGCAGATGTGTTAGAAACACGTTGTATATAAATTACCAGATTTAATTTTAAACTGTGGAGCAATGCTGTGAGATAGGTATTATAAGAAAGGTAAATATTATTTTCTTTATAAGGAGAAACAAAATCTCACAGAATTTAACACCAGATTGCCAATTCTGTCTTGCTAGATTTTACAACTTCTCCAGTTTCTGTTACCTCTTACCTGCCTCAGGATGCCCACCAAGGCAGCCCTAGTTCGCAGTGATTTTCTGAGTTTTTGAGCAAACATTACAAAATGGGGACTTAGCCCTTATCCAAATATTTATTGTTTCTTAGCTTTGATGATATTTTATGTAGGTACTCTCTTTCCATCTAGATAACAAACTACTCAGTTATGCCATATTCCCAAGTACACAACCAAAAATTGAAAAGGAATTAAACAATTATTCTTGGCCACTTGGACTGGAAACATAGGTCACATAATCGGTTCTATTTCAAATGTTTAACAGTGACTTAGGACTCCAGGGATTTTAGAGTTTGGTGAGTGAGCTCCCATCAAACTTATACCTACCTTGGGTGCATATCAACACCTGTATCTATTTTTTTTAAAAACTAAAATGTATTTAATCTCTATACCAACACAGTCTTTTACAGTTGTTCCCTTTTTATTTTTAAAAATTGTTTAAGTTAATTCATTTCAAGAAAGATAGAGAGAGTGAGCGGGGGAGGAACAGAGAGAGAGGAAGAGAGAGAATCCCAAGCTGAGAGTGCACTGACAATGCGGAGCTCAGTGTGGGGCTTGAACTCACAAACCATGAGATCATGACATGGGCCAAAACCAAGAGTCAGATGCTTAGCCTGCTGAGCCACCCCGGCACCCCAGTTGTTCTCTTTTTAAATGTGTCTTCTCCTTGGCTAGCAGCACATTCTTTCCATAATTATTTCTGCAACATCCCCTTCCTTAAATCACCTCGATGGTGCCCTTGTGCTTAGGGGATAGTTTAAACTATCTGGTTCAAAATCCATGGAATTTGCTGTTTTCAAAATATTCAGTCTGCTTTCTTGTTTCTCTGTCTTTTTCCTGTGCCCAAGATATTTTTTTCTTTACTTGGCAAACTTTTCCTATCCTTTCAGATCAAACTCAAGGGCCTCATCCATTCCAAAGACTCCTCTGGACAAATTGTCTCCTGGACTGTAGCCCTTTATGCCTTTATCTTTCATCATTATTTTTTTCCCTAAAGATAACAGTCTGCTTGGTACATCACCGGTGCCCTATAACTATATGGAGAATAAGTGAAGAAGTTAACTAACTACGTAACTAACTACAACATTCCTTCCCTTCTCTATGTCTTATTTTCGTTGTCTGTGGAATAACATCATTGTTCAAAATACATTCTGAAGCCCCTGTCTGTGCTGACATTCTAAGTGTCTACTATTAATGAGACAGGGTGGCTAGGGTAGTTTGATGCATTATTCCCAACCCGGTTACAAAATATAGGTTTACCAAGGTCAAGTAATTTGGGGAAAGGTGGCACCCCTTTTTCCAATGTCTCCTTGGATATGCACATTAGCATAGGAAAGGCTCACCATAACAATATATGTTTAACTTCCTTGAACTCCTCAATTTCAAAATCTGTTGAAGTGTGTAATAAATTGTGTGGGTTGTTTCACATTACCTACATTAATGTCTCAAAGTCAAGCCAAAGATGTCCTATGTTAAGATAAAACAAAGAGAATCCAGTTAAGTTGTATTTAAGGTTTCAGATGGGGAAGGAAATGAGTGGAACTGATTCTGTGCCCTTGGAGGAGCCAACCACTGGCTCAGGTACCATTTTTTCCACTGAGTAATTACACGACGCAATGAGGGAAACAGGACTGACCATCATGAAGAATAGAGGAAGGAATGGGGGAAGAGAGAAATTAAGGACTTTATTAGATGTCATCTATCTATTAAGTGGGGAGACTGGGGTTGGAGGCTGATCTTTATATTCTGTTCCATTTGATACAGAGGTTATCTTAAATCTCATATTGCTTCTCATATTTTAAAAAAGCTCCAATGTGTCCTTGAATTTTAAAGTAAGTTAACTGCATGTGGTATAACTTTTTTAATTTAAAGAACTGTACGTAGAAGAACCGTGCTGGTACTTTTTTTATTTCCCATAATGTTCTTTTAGATGTAAGGACATTTTTAAAAGGCATGTGATTACCACTCGCAGAAGAAAATGATGAGTTTTATCATAATATGCTTCAGATGTTGAAGCCAATAGTAATAAAATTAAAGATTTTGATGAAATTAAGACAGATTACAAACCCTGCATTTAAACAAAATGCCCGTTGGGAATTACTTAGACTAGAAGTATTTTTTTCTGTGTAAATTTTTTAAAAAATAAAACATACTGAAAAAGACAGTTTTCAAGCTTAGATGTTAATGGTAGGGATAATATTAAAGACATGATTATATTTGTATTTTCCATTGAAGGCCTTTGGCACTAAAATCTCATTTAAAAATTATTATTGATGTATAGTCGATAAACAATGGTGATATTAATTTCACAACACAGTGATTCAACAATTCTATACATTACTCAGTGCTCACCACGAAGAGTGTAGTCACCGTCTATCACCATACAACGCTATTACAATGTTACTGATTATAATCCCTATTCTTTCCTTCTTCTCTTTGTGACCTATTATATATATATATATATTTTTTTTAATGTTTATTTAGTTTTGAGACAGAGAGAGACAGAGCATGAGTGGGGAAGGGGCAGAGAGAGAGGGAGACACAGAATGTGAAGCAGGCTCCAGGCTCTGAGCTGACAGCACAGAGCCCGACGTGGGGCTCGAACTCACAGACAGCGAGATCATGACCTGAGCCAAAGTCGGACGCTCAACCGACTGAGCCACCCAGGCGCCCCTATTTTATATTTTAAATTATTTATTTATTTTGAAGGGGAGGAGTGACAGAGAGAGACAGAGAAAATCCCACGCAGGCCCCACAGTCAGCGTGGATCCTGACACAGGGCTTAATCTCACAACCGTGAGATCATGACCTGAGCCAAAATCAAGAGTCAGACACGTAACCAACTGAGCCACCCAGGCGCCCCATGTCTTATTTATTTTGTAATTGGAAGTTTGCACCTCTTAATCCTCTTCATCCGTTTTGCCCATCCCCCTCCACCTCCGCTCTGGAAACTTCCAGTTTGTTCTCTGTACTTAAGAGTCTATTTGGTTTTTGTTTGTTCATTTGTTTCATTAAAATAGAAATGCCATATGATCCAGTAATTCCACTACTGGGAATTTATCCAAAGAAAACAAAAACACTAATTTGAAAAGATATATGCACCCCTATGTTTATTGCAGCGTTATTGACAGCAACTAAGATGGATAAAGATGTGATATGCACAATGGAATATTACTTAGCCATAAAATAGAACGAAATTTTGCCATTTCTGACCACATGGATGGACCTAGAGGGTTTTATGCTAAGTGAAAGAAGTCAGAGAAAGACAAGTACTGTATGATTTCACTTATATGCATAATGTAAAATCTCACCTAAAAGTAACAGTTGTAAAAGGAAATAACAGTGTACTTGTAATTAAAGGCCTGATTCAGTTTACCTCTTTTTTGGATAAGTAAATTATCTCTTCTGGTTTTTGATTCCTTCCTGGCAAAACAGTTCTCCTGCCCTACCAGATAAGTCTCTACCTGTGAGTCTGCTGGATCGTGACTTACACAGAGGGGAGACGCAGCCACTCTGGAGAAGCCAAGAGAGTGAAAGAAAGCTGGGCAGAGGAAGGGGAGGGCTGGGGGCATCCCTGGCTTCTCCTCTGTTCTTTTGGATCCTGATAGTGCAATTGGTCAGGAAACTCAGAGAAGTTTTGGCGGAGTGGAAGACAGAGCTGAGAATGAATTCATAAAGGGACAGCACGCACATCTAATATTATAAAATTATTGTTTAGACCAAAATGTATTCATAATAATAATAAGCATCTTCCCTAGAACTTACCCTTTACAAAGAACAATCATTTTGGTCACTTAAGTGTCTTGATAAATGTATGAGGTCATTATCATTAACAAGGAAACAAGTGTGATGAGAAAAGAATCCATTTACACAAGTTTACACGAGAGAAGGAAGTATAGGATTTAAATATATATATGTCTATATATAATCAAGTTACAAATATATTTATATATACACATTTGCTTAGCATTTTATACCCTTCTATATCATTTATTCATTTCAACCACTTATGCATATTGCTTTTAAAATGTTTGTCTAAATGTTTGACAATAAAATATATGCTCCTCCATGAAAGAGCTTGGCAACCAATAAGCAATTCCAATAACTTTAAATTATCATATTAATGTTTTAAAATAATTAAACCAACTGAACTTTAGAACCAGAAATTTAACTCACTGTTAACCTTGTTGGTAAAATTACTTCCTGGCATTTTATCATTAATTTTTAGCAAAACCTTCCTAGCACTCTGTTTGTCTGAATCTCAAATCAGTATTATTCCCTCTGCCTAACAGGCCACCCTAAGTGCCTAGGTGCCACCTACCGGGACATTTATTAGTGACGTTTCTGCTTAATCCCTATATGTCCTGCCAGACTATGCACCCTATGAGACAACAGATGGTATCAATCGTTTGCATGCTTACAATCTCGGTACATAAAAATACCTCTTAATTTAATATGTTTAGAGGAATGGCAATTTGAGCATTTTATATCATTTAAATATTTTATTTTATTTTAAGCTTATTTATTTATTTTGAGAGAGAGGGAAGGTGTGAGTTTGGGAGGGACAGAGAGAAAAAGGGGGACAGAGAATCCCACGCAGGCTTCACACCGTTAGTGCAGTGCCCAAAGCAGGGCTCGATCCCGGGAACCATGAGATCATGACCTGAGCTGAAACCAAGAGTCAGACACTTAACCGACTGAGCCACCCAGGTGCTCCTTTTGGTTGAATATTTTAAAAGATCCCTTCCCTTGAGTATATTTCTTTATCCTCATGTCTATCCTGGGAGACACATAACAAAGCTGATACCATTTCTTTTTGCACATGTTGAAAATGGTCATAAAATTTAAAAGATTTTCCAGTGATAATATAACAAGTATATAGTATAGCAAGGTCTTTTGACATGATTACCAATTTTTTTTGTTTGTTTTTTGTTTTTGTTTTTGTTTTTTTGTTTTTTTTTCCCTTTCCTGAATAATTAGGTTAGGGGTTTAAGAAGGTTCTCTTATAAATTTCAAACTTAAGCATGACTCCAAAGATAGCGGGCTAAATTTAATATGGAAAAAAGAGTTTATCTTTACCACATATTTGTCACTTCCAGCGCTAGTTATCTCTTTCATCTCTGTCTTTCCTATCCTGGTGCCAATTTTCTTTTGCCTGAACAGTTACCTTTAAGGTTTTTTTTTTTTTTTTACTGCAAGTCTGTCAACAATGAATTAATGTCTGAAAAAAAATCTTTATTTTCCTTCACTTTGATGTATGTTTTTCCTGTGTCTGAAATTCTGCTTTGGCGGTCTTTTCTTCCCAGTGCATTAAATATGTCTTTGTCTTCAGACTTGCAGAGTTCCTGACAATCTTGCAAAAAATTTATAGTTTTGTTCCTCTCTAAATAATATATCTTTGTTCACTCAGACCTTCTTCTCAGACTTTTTTTCTTTATCACTCTTCTTTTAGACATTTTTACAATGATATTTCTCGTTGGAAACTTTTTGGAGTTTATTCTGTGTGTGTTCAATTTCACATCATGCATGTGTGCATTTGTAGTCTAATCATTTTAAAACTGTGGCCATTTTTCCTTGAAAGATTTCTCTGTGCTTCTTTTTAAATTTTGTTTAAGTTTATTTATTTACTTTGAGAAGGAGAGAGAGGGAGAGAAGGAGAAAGTTGGGGAGGAGCAGAAAGAGAGAGGGAGATAGAGAATCTGCACTGTTAGTGCAGAGCTTGACACGGGGCTCAATCTCATAATTGTGAGATCATGACCTGAGCCAAAATCAGGAGTTGGACACTTAATGGACTGAGCCACCCAGGCGCCCCTCTTTTTTCTTTTTGTGACACAGAGTATTCATATATCAAACCACTTGATGTTATCTCCTGGGTTAGTGAAACTCTAGTCATTTCCTGTTTATCTTTTCTTATTGGGTGTCGGTTTATTAATTTCTATTGCTTTGTCTTCAAGTTCATTAGTTTTCTTCTTTGGTGATTAATAGTCTATTAAGCCCATCTAGGATATTTTTTCATATTACCCTATATTGTTTTCATTTCTAGAAAATTTTATTTATTCTTTTTTATATTCTATTTTTTCTTAATGCTTTTAAGATTTTCTTTATATCCTTAAAATATTTATAATATAATATTTATGAAAAGAGAAAATATAATTGTAATATAAAATTGTAATTTTAAAAATATAAAAATTTTATAAATTTTCTTTATATTATTATACTGTTATAAATAATATTATAAGAACATTATAATATTATAAATAATATATATAAGAATATAAATTATATATAGAAATATAGAAGTTCTATAAAATTTATAGAATATAAAATATGAATAACATAATATTTATAATAATATAAAATATTATTTAATATAAAATTTATAATTTACAAATATAAATTTAAATGCTTATTGATTCTATTATATCTGTTACTTTTGTTTGTTTCAATGGACTGATTCTTCTCATGCATGCGTGTCATGTTGTTTATTAAATACTAGATGTTTATTGTTTATTTTTATTTTATTTTTATTATTTTTTAAATGTTTATTTATTTTGAGACAAAGAGAGAGGGGGAGAGTGTGCACATAGGAGAGGGACAGAGAAAGAGAGAGAGAATCCCAGGAAGACTTTTTTTTTAATTTTTTTTTAATGTTTATTTATTTTTGGGAGACATAGAGACAGAGCGTGAGCAGGGGAGAGGCAGAGAGAGAGGGAGACACAGAATCTGAAGCAGGCTCCAGGCTCTGAGACATCAGCACAGAGCCCGATGCGGGACTCAAACTCACAGACCGCGAGATCATGACCTGAGCTGAAGTCGGACGCTTAACCAGGCGCCCCCCCGAGGTCGACTTTGCACTGTCAGCACAGAGCATGACATTGGGTTGGATCCTATGAACCACGAAGTCATGACCTGAGCCAAAATCGAGAGTCTGATGCTTAACCAACTGAGCCATCCAGGCTCCCCAGTACTAGATTTTTAAAAAGATATTGTTTTGCGTCCTGTACTTGGTTGCATTACTCTAAAGAGTGTTGGTTTATGTTCTAATAGTCTTCTGAGGATTCTTTCTCAAGTTTTTAGGACAAGTCTACTGCAGTCTTACTCCTTATTACTAAGGAGTTAATCCTCACTACTGAGGTGGACTCTCCTTGGGCTTCTGCTGGGGCCCAATTACCCAGTGAGGTCTCTGTCCTCTGACTGGGGAGAACTAAAACAATCCCTTCCTCTGGGTGAATTCTAGAAACTGTTCATTTTAATGTTCCCCTGTAATCATTCTTTCTCCAGCAGGTAGGCAAATGCTTTGACAAGACTGGTGGAATTTCCGTCAACCACTTGAGAACCTTTTGTAGATTTCTGTTACTTTTTCTCTCAGTCATTTCCTCATCGCCAGTCCTCTTCCCTCCTACAGTTAGTCCCCTTAATTCTGCACATTTTCCATCTCTCTTCTCCATAACTTTAGCAAAACCAAGGGCTCTGGTTCTTTCCTCTTTGCCCAACAGGCTGAGGAAGACATAGAAACAGAGTCGCAACTAAACTTTGGAAAGGAAATTTGTTTTCTTGATTGAGTTCTAAATTTCTATGTGGTAGACTGCATAACCAGGTGGATGGACTACTCAGGAGAATCTGAAATCAGGAACACTCTTTAACTCTCTTTCTAGCCCCTCTTTTTGAAAAACAATGTTTTTTGTTTGTTCGTTTGTTTGTTAGTCTTTATTACCTTCTGGGCTTGGAAGCAACAGTTACTATAAATCCTTTAGGGTAGTCTGAACTCACACTTCAAAGTGTGATACCTTTATTGATACCCAAATCAGACCATCTGGTTGATATTCATAGGGAAGGATAGAAAGAAAAAAAAATCAACGCTTGGATTAGCTGTATGTTACATTATATTCTAGATGATGATGCAGATTCGCAGATGAATTTTGGCAGAGCTTGCAGTCATTCGGGTCGGATGTATTAAATGATTTGTGGGCAATTGGAGAACTTTGAATATTGCAATACATAAATATGATTAGCTTAACCTAGGAAACCTCATGAATAAAGCAGTCAGCCTGTTTCAGCACACAGTGTCCGTGAGGATTCTTGCTTCTATTTTAGGAATTTTAATAAGCTGTTGTTTTAAAATACAGGGTTGTCTTCTTCATACATGTTAGTTTTCCATTTGCCAGAAAACATAATTTCTATCACTTTTCCATCGTAAATATAAATTTTATATTTGGAAGTTTTGACTCTTTGCCTCATTGGTCTTTCCTCCAGCGTAAAAGGAATGTAGAATAAGGGAATAGAAGAGCAGAATTTGAGATCTGTGCTCAGTTTATAACCTTGGGTATGTCTCTTAACCTTCCTCAACATATTCTTCTCAACTGTAAAATAAGAATAACTTATGATTTTTAGAATTTGCTAACATCACCTGTAGAAACAAATGTGGAAGCGATTTGTAGGTGATAAAATGTTTTGTATTTGTTACTGATAATATTTATATATTTAGTTAGCCATCTTCTTAAGAATGACTGAGCCAAGCACACAAACCCTAAATTAGCAGTTTAATATGGCCGTGCTGTTCCCAGTGCTTGACTTCATAAATCCCTTAGTTTGAAGAATATAAAAAGAAATAATGGGATACACTATTGCCTGCTGACTCCCTGGACTCTTAAAGTCACTTAACCAGAACCCCTCACTCTGTCTTTTTAGAGGCCTACTTTAATTTCCACTTAACTTCTTAAATAGAGTCCAGCTCCATTTTAACTCATTAGTATCACAGAAGGGAAATAAAAAAGGAAGAGCAGTGTGACATATCATCCAAAAAGTCAAATAAAAATGGAGAATGTTTCAAGACATATGGAGCTTTTGAACTTTTAATCACTCTTCTGAAAGCTCAAGTCCCTAACACTAAGACTCAGGTTAGTCTTTGGCCCAAACAATTGCCCTTCTTGGGAGAGATGGAATGATGCAACGAGAATTCCTTAATCTCCTTTACAGGTAAGGAATCGTCAATGACAAACTCACTCATTTTGTTACCTTTTTAATCGAAAGAGTTGAACAGTCAATTCTATTGTCAATGAGAACTATTAATAGCACTCTAGAAGAAAGAACTTAGCAGAGAATCAAAATAATTTCCCTTTATGTTAATTTTTTTAATGTTTTTTTTTTTGGGGGGGGGAGGAGAGACAGAGAGTGAGCAGGGGAGGGGCAGAGAGAGAGGGAGACACAGAATCCAAAGCAGGCTCCAGGCTCTGAGCTGTCAGAACAGACATAAACCCATGAACTGTAAGATCATGACCTAAGCTGAAGCTGGATGCTTAACCAACTGAGCCACCCAGGCATCCCAGAAGCGTTTACCTTTTTAAGCTTATATATTCAACCTTGCAATTGACCTTTGGTAAGCTGCTAGGACTCAAAACCTACTGAGGCGCACAGACTTGTTTTTAATGTTGCCTTTGGAAATCACCTCAATGTGTAGGAATATTACTTCAATTACATTTTCCCCAAAGCCACCTCTAACATGAGATATTTCCCATTTCTTACCTTGATGTTATCCATATCAGTGATTTTATCAAAACATGGTCCTCAAGCAAGAATTATGCATGTGTTTACAGAACCCAAATCCTAAACCATCTACAGTATTTTATATTGTTCAAATATCCCTCAGGAGAATCTGCAATCAGGAATGCTCTTTAACTCCCTTTCTAGTCCCGCTTCTGGAATAACACTGTTTTCAGTGTTTTCACCCCATAATTTCATGTGTTCCCGCAGGAAATTTTTGAATCCCCAAATGTATAGAGCATAGTTTATTTACTGTTGTCATTTTATTTTATTCTGTCAAATCTGAGCCAGAGTGGTCTTGGAATTCTTGTGGGCCAATGGGGAGAGACGCAAACTGTGTATCTTTCTAAATGCTCCGCATGTTATGTTTTCACCGAGTCTGATATTATAATTGTATGCAGTAGTGTGAGATTGGAAGCAGATAGAATTAGGGGTAGTGGAAGAAAGTTTCAACCCCTGACACCAATATGACCAAAGGTATCTATGAACACTCCTAAATAGTTGTTACTGAAAACTAGCAATACTTCCTGTTTGCATAATCTAATTCAATGTCTGCAAAGCCCTTTCACACGTGCATGACCCCTGGTTAGATAAAATGGTCTGTCTTATAATTACTTCGCAGAAGGAAAAAAATAGAGAGAGAGAGAGGTCAAGATGGCAAATGAAATAAAGGAAAGAAAAGGCAATTTGGATGGGTTTACGATTCAAAACCCAAGCCACTACCCATTACTGGAGACCAGTAATGGGGTCTTGGAGCAGGCC
This sequence comes from Paguma larvata, assembly GCA_030068075.1. Classification (NCBI taxonomy): domain Eukaryota; kingdom Metazoa; phylum Chordata; class Mammalia; order Carnivora; family Viverridae; genus Paguma; species Paguma larvata. The sequence goes on from JAINVK010001115.1 coordinate 113,627, forward strand.
TACACCAGGGAGGACCGTGTTCTTGTTGAGTGAAATTGTTCAGTGGAAATGGACAAAGCAAGGCCATGGAAAGTGCACTGGGTCTGGTTCAGGCTGATCTGGGTTCAAATTCTGGTTGGGTCTCTGAATATAAGTGTTCACATCACTAAATGGGCACAAGTATGAAATCCACGGAGTGGTTAGGAAGACTATAAGTACTGAGAAAATGTATATCAAACACCTGGTGTGATGCCGAGCTCCTAAATGATAAGTTACTATCGATAGGATTCTCTTATTTACTTCTTCTTGCTGCGTTGAATGCGATTTTGAGTTGGACAGTCTCTGACACACTAAAGATCCCAGGTTCTATAAAACGAATAAGAAATATTAGGTGAGCGTACACAGATGAATGCTCAGAGAAAAGTAAATATTGCTTTTAATTCATCTAATATCATTCAATTGTTCAGCAAATATTTATTGAGCACTGACCACATGCTTGTATATGGAGATTCAACAGGGGACTTAATAAAGATCCTGCCTGAATGAAACTTGAATTTTAGTGGAAATGACAGATAATAAGCAAATAAAAATGAAATATAGGAGAAAATATCAGGAAGTAATAAGTACTACGAACTAAACAAAGCACAGTATATGGATAGAGGGTGGTTGAAAGTACTTGGGAAGGAGGACAGTGATAGTTTAGAAGAATTCTAAGTGAAAGGATGGAGTGCACCTTGGAGACACGCTAAGGGGAGGGTTCTGCAGGCATGAGCAATGCAAGTGCAAAGGGCCTGAGGCAGAGAACATTAGAGTGGCCAGTCTGAGAAAAGGCAGAGAACTTTAGGGTATGGAGGAGGAAACAGGCTGGGGCCAGGCTTTGTAGGACTTGGAGGCTACCCACTGAATTTTATTATGAATGAAATGGAAGACATAAGAAGGTTTTGAGCCAACAGCTGTCACTATCTGACTTATTTTTAAAGGTCCCTCTGACTCTTCTTTGAAGAATCGGCCATACAGGATATGCAAGTGCAAGGACAGAAGAAGGGACGTGTCAAGAAACTATTGTAATTTAATTGTCCATTTGATATACTTTCATCCATTATATGCTTTTGTGGAGAAATGTCTCAATTTCCACATCCTCTTGCAATGTAATTTCAAAGAACCTCCACTGTGCTCCAAGGTGGTAGCAATTTGGCCAAGCGCAGATACCTCTCCTGAACTCCAGCTCTCTACTAAGAAAGAGTTTCCCCAAATATTTAATTACGTATCATTTTTTTACCCATGTACTCTGGGCCAGGAATCTGTGAAAATGGCCAGATACCTTCACGGGGTTACCACGGCGATCCTTTCTAACCGTCTGGCCTTTAGCACAGAGCTAAAGAATGTCCCGTGATACTCAGCAGGAGAGAAGAACAGTGACACTCAGTGGGAAATAATTCATACACCCTGTAATGCCAGGAGACGACGCTGCTCTCCCTACAACGAAAGCAAAGAGCAGGAGCAGTTAACTTGCTACGTTGCGTTGGGACCGTTTCCTGGGGAGTATTAGGAATTACTCTGGCCTGCCCTCCTCCTTCTTCTTGAATTGATTTTATAAATGAAAACAAAAAAATGGTCAGGAAGAGTTTTTTGGTTTTAGTTCAAGGATTAGTTGTTTCTAGACCTGCAAAAATTACCAGGGCTCATTAGATAAAAATTTAATTTAAATGGTAATGTCTACAGAGAAAACGAATTAGGAAATATATTTGCCAGCTTTACAGAAAAAAAAATGTTACTACCCCTTCTTAAAACATTCCCAGAGGGACCTTCTAGAAAGCATTCTTTTTTATGTATTTAAAATCAGTAGTACCTTTAAGTTCCTGATCTTGTGTTTCCTGTATGATTTTGGTCATGACGCATGTGACTCTTATTTTCAACTGAATTGGAACCTCATCTGTGTTGAGACTGATCTCTGCTAATTCACATCTGTGTCTACTGCTCGCTCTGAATCCTGGCCGGGGACCAGACCAATTCCCATGGCGGTTATACTTTCTGAATGGGGACAACATATGGATTGCATGGAGTGGTGTCAATGTGTGATAAGGGTTTTTATTCTTGCCTGGTCCGAGATGGTCCAGGCGCGGAGGGACCCAACAGTCCTCACCTTCTCTTCGGCCACATAACACAGGTGCCTCACCAACTCCTTTGATATATGTTCCAGTTTTATTTATTTATTTATTTATTTATTTATTTATTTATTTATTGTTTATTTATTTTTGAGTGGTAGAGAGACAGATCACGGGTGAGGGAGGGGCATAGACAGAGGGAGACACGGAGTCCAAAGCAGGCTCCGGGCTCTGAGCTGTCAGCTAGAGTCTGATGCGGGGCTTGAACTCACGAACCATGAGATCATGACCTGAGCCAAAGTTGAACACTTAATGGACTGAGTCACCCAGGTGCCCCTATGTTCCGGTTTTATTGTTGTATGATACCCGCCTCAAACTTAGTGGCATAATGAAACAACAATCATTTTATTTTTTGTTACTTTTTTAAAAATTTAAAAAAAAATTTTTTTAACGTTTATTTATTTTTGAGAGACATAGAGACAAAGGGTGAGTAGGGGAAGGGCAGAGAGAGAGGGAGATACAGAATCTGAAGCAGGCTCCAGGCTCCGAGCCATCAGCACAGAGCCCGACACGGGGCTCGAACTCACAGACCGTGAGATTATGACCTGAGTTAAAGTCGGCCGCTTAACTGACTGAGCTGCCCAGGTGCCCTAACAATCATTTTATTATGTTTACAGATTCAGCGGATCAGCAATTTGAAAAAGGCACAGACAGGATGGACTCTCTGCATCATAGAATCTGGGCCTCCCCTGATGTCTCAATGTCAGATGGCCTGTATTATCTGAAGGTTCTAATAATTTATGCTGGCTTTAGCTGAGGTGGTTGGCTAGAACACATACACCAGAGTCTCCATGTAGCTGTTTGGGCTTCCTTACAGTGTGATTAGCTGGCCCCCAAGGGCAAGCCACCAAACAGAACAAAAGTGGGAGTATCTGGCACTCTTATGATCTGAACTTGAAGGTGAAGTAGCTTCAATTCTATTGTTCTCTATTGGTTGAGGTAGTCACAAGAGTCTGTCCAGTTTCAAGAGTAGGGGAAATAGACCCACTATCTGATGGAAGGCAGGATAATGCCACAGTGTAAGAAGGGTGTGTGGGATGGGAAATATCCCTGAAACTGTCTGGGAAATCCATTCTGCCATGATCCAGCAGTCTGTGCCCTCATCCACCTGGCCCCAGATGTGTCTCCACCATTCCCTGTTTCTTCACATCCGTGACTTGCAATGTTACTTGCTTTGTCGACATTTCCTGTCTATAAACACAGTTCTCCAGCAAAATCACAGAGCTGCTTTTCCTCCGAGCTCTGCGCTATCCTTTGCCTTCAATCATATGCTACAGAACTAGGTTATTTTCTAATTGCATCTCACTATTCAGAACTCCTGGGAGAGCTGATGATGGAGGCCATGTTAGGGATTTTACGTTTATTCAGGCATTCATTCATATACTGATTTCCTTCTGTTCAGCAGAGGCTACTGGAAATACAAAGATCGAATCATGTAAGTCGCAAGTCTCAGGAGGATCAAAGTTTGGAAGAGAAGACAAGTAAATAATAACTTTCGACTTTTCTTATTCTTTCACATGCTATTTGTTCATCAACGACTCTTTGTCAGATGCCTTTTTTAGTCAATGGAAATACAGGGACAATAAGGGGGCAAGATTCTGACCTCATGTGGAGATTCATGCCTGTGTGAGGCAAGGACAATTGGGCAACAAGCAAATAAATGAACTTCTTAGGAAATTTAAAAGTGTGAGGGTTTTTACTAGGAGGTGAAATTGTTAGAGGGATTTCAGAGAATGAGTGTCACGCATGAATTTTAAAGGATGAAAACAGACACAAGGTTAGGAGGCTACTGCAGAGGTCCTAATGGAAGATGGCAGCTCCTTTAACCAGCGTGGTGTAGGAATTTGAGTGAAGGGGTTCAGCATATGCTCTGGGATAAGGTTCACAGCATTTCCAGATGGGTTGAGTGTGGAAAAAAGGATAAAAAACTCACTTTTGGCTCAAGCAACTGAATCAAAGACGGAACCATTTAAGAAAGGCAGAAAGATCTACATGAAGATACGTGAATGTCAGTCTGGAGTTACAGGGAAATAGTGCGGTTGGAGATAAATATTTGAGGGCCATAGACTGAATGAGCTCATTTGTTGATCATTCGTAGATAAATAAAAGTAGGAAGACCTGCACCATGCCCTCAAATATCTTCATATTTAGAGGTTATGCGGGGAGGCAGAGCCAGGAAATTTGAAAAGAAAAACAATCTAATGCAGAATGGCCACGGACGTAAAGGGAAAACAGATGCCATATGTCATCCAGAAGCCAGGAGGAAGCGGTCAGTCTGTGAAATTATTCTATGAAGTCAAGCAATTGACTAATGGATCGATATATCGACAAGCAGGTCGTCGACAACCATGAGAAGAGTCGAGACTGCACAGTGACACGGATCCAGTCGTGAAGAGAACACGAGGGGTCAGGACACGGGGACATCTAGAGGCACTTTGTTATTTTTTCCATGTAAACAAGTGAAGCATTATTGCACGGAATCGAATGAGGATGGATTTTTACATATGGGCATGAGCTTTTAGGAGAAATCCAACCAAGAGAAATTGATGACACAGGTAAGAGATGAGAAGGTTGCCGGCGTGCTATCATTACGCCAGTGCCCAATGCTAGCTCCTGCCGTCTAAGGAAAACCTTGAGAAATAAATAGAAAGTATCCAGACCTCGGTCGGCTGGATGGCTCTCTGTTAAGTGTCTGACTTCTGCTCAGGTCATGATCTCAAAGTTCATGTGTTTGGGCCCCACATCAGGCTCGGCGCTGACAGCTGGAGCCTGGAGCCTGTTTCCGATTCTGTGCCTCCCTCTCTCTGCCCCTCCCCCACTCGCGCTCTGTCTCTCTCTCAAAAATAAACAAACATTAAAAAAAAAAACAATTAGCTAGCTCTCTAAGGCAACATGACTATTATTAAACGCAAACTTTTCATGCAAATTTTAGACAATAAAACTTTATCCCAGATAATCCAGAACAATGTATCTAATAATACCCTCTACCGTAAAACTGCTACAGATGTTTCCTATTCTCCAAAATGTATTTGATTTTTATTTATCTTTCATTAATTGCTGCTTAAACTTTTTGCTGTGAAACATCCATCGTTTTTCTAAAATACTTTTAACGTTTTTATTCATTTTTGAGAGACAGAGACAGAGCACTAGCAGGGGAGGGGCAGAGAGAGACGGAGACACAGAATCTGAAGCAGGCTCCAGCCTCCAGCTCTCAGCACAGAGCCCTCGCGGGGTTTGAACCCACAAACCATGACATCATGACTTGAGCCGACATCGGATGCTTAACTGACTGAGCCTCCCAGTACCCCCCACCATGGTTTTGTTTATAATGATGCCAAATATTAATGGCTAACACAAAAATGCATGTGTTGATTTTTTCATATCATTCCAGTTAATTGAAGCACAGAAGATGGTTTCCGACATGCGGTTCTGTTGCTGAAATGTGATTTTGTTTCACTGTCCTTCATGACAGATGAAATTAATACTAGTTCCTATTCCATTACCAGGAGCCCAAACCAACCCTGAAACTATGCCTTGGCATTCCCTCTTAGGCTTTTGGTAGCAACATGAGACCCATTCCTGAATTTTGCTAATGTCGAAAAGCACAGGGCCCCATCACGTAGGCCAGAGCAAAAGGTGCAAAGGACAGCTAGCCCTTCAATACACCCCGCAAGCCAATGCCTCTACCTGCATCAAGTCTAGACAGAGGAACAAAATTCACGGCCAAAGGCAATTTTGAATTAACTTTAAAAATAGGTATTCTGGGGGCGCCTGGGTGGCTAGGTCGGTTGAACGTCCGACTTCAGCTCAGGTCATGATCTCTCAGTCCGTGAGTTCGAGCCCCGCGTCGGGCTCTGTGCTGACGGCTCAGAGCCTGGAGCCTGTTTCGGATTCTGTGTCTCACTCTCTCTGCCCTTCCCCAGCTCACACTCTGTCTTTCTCTGTCTCAAAAATAAATAAACATTAAAAAAAAAGGTATTCTGGAATGATACATTGTATTGCAATCTACTTCACTCTTAGAATACCAGAATTAACACTTAAGGAGGTCTCTCCCGTGGTGGTAGAATACCATGTGCTGGGAGGCATACAAAAAGTAACGGAACACACGGGATTTCGAACTTTGTGATACCCCGATAACTCTTAGGCGAACACATTATCTTTATTTCAATGGTTTTCCAGGCTTTTATTTGTTCGTTTATTTTCCTTTAGCTTTATTCTATTTATACAAATTCCTTTTTAGTCTATCTAGAATTTGTTATGGGGCCTAGTCTCACTTGACTTCTCTTTTACCTAGTAGAGGCCCAACTCACCCAAGGACATCTATGCAATAATCTATCTTTCACTACTCTGTTGAAATATTACTTATTTATATGTAATATATTACTTATTACATATATATTAGATATAAGTTTTATATATGCATGAACCCAATTCCCCAGTCTCTTATTTCATTGCCCTGTTGGTCAAATCTGTACCTTCTAATTAATATACCATTTTAATATATAACATGGAGGAAGGAAACCCAACTTTCTTATTCTTCTTTCTTAAAATTACCTTGAATGTTCTTGCATATTTATGACTTTACATGAATTTTAATATCAATCTCTCTAGATCTATCTATGCACATATGAATTCCTTGGTAGAACAGAGGACATGCTGAGCTACTTGCACTTTTGGACAAAAGAGAAATACTTCAATTTTAAGTCAGTTTGATAAGCATTCTCTTTTTTTCTAAAGAATTTTTTTTGACATTTATTTATTTTTGAGAGACAGAGAGTGAGCAGGGGAAGGGCAGAGAAAGAGAGGGAGACACAGAATCCGAAGCAGGCTCCTGGCTCCGAGCTGTCAGCACAGAGACCTACGCGGGGCTCAAGCCCATGGACTGTGAGATCATGACCTGAGCCAAAGTCAGTCGCTTAACTGACTGAGCCACCCAGGCGCCCCTGATAAACATTCTCTAATGTTAGACAGTAGGACTAAAAAAAAATAAATAAATAAATGAGAAAATATGCCTGGTCTCCTAAGCTTTTACTCTAACGAGGATGCTACGGAAACATACAAGGCCGATTGCTATAAAAGCATTTTCCTGTGGTTCCTTCTGGGGTAGTGTTTCTATTATTCCCTGTAGTAGGTGCCAGTCACCTGCCACTCTGGAGACAGGCTATTGGGTTTTGCTGTTCACCTCTTTCTTATCACATTATATTTCATGCTAAACTTTCACACACGCTGTTTATTTCATTTCATTTTTTTTTACTTTTTAATGCATAGATTTATTTTTAAGCAAATAGAGCATCATCCTGTACATATTCTATAACCTGCACAATTCACTTAAAAATCTATATAATGAGCATATTTCCATATCAGTATATATTTTTGTATAAGATTTTAAGAATTTTCTTTTTTATTAATTTCTTAAAATAATACATCCAAGTGAGTTAGCATATAGTGCAATAATGAATTCAGGAGAAGAATCCAGTGATTCATCCCTTGCATATAACACCCAGTGCTTATCCCAACAAGAGTCCTCCTTAATGCCCCTTGTCCATTTAGCCCATCCCCCCGAACCACAACCCTTTCAGCAACCTTCTGTTTGTTCTCTGTATTTAAGAGTATTTTATATTTTGTCCTCCTCTCTGTTTTTATATGGTTCTTGTTTCCCTTCCCTTATGTTCATCTGTTTTGTATCTTAAATTTCACATATGAGTGAAATCATGTATTTCTCTTTCTCTGACTGACCAATTTCACTTAGCATAATACACTCTAGTTCCATCCACATTGTTGCAAATGGCAAGATTTCATTCTTTTTGATTGACAAGTAATACTCCGTTGTATAGATATACGACAACTTCTTCATCCATTCATCTGTGCATGAACATTTGTATTTATCTCCCTGCCTGGCTATTGTCATGGCTATTGACATGGCTATTGTCAATAGTGCTGCTATAAAACATGGGGGTGCATGTGCCCCTTTGAAATCGCACATCTGTATCCCTCCCTTGGATAAATACCAGGTAGACATGCACTGTTAATTTTAAACAAAAGCATTGGGTGCCTTCTATGTGTCACGTCCTATAGATAGACATGCAAGTGGTCCATTCCCTCAAGGAGCTGAGGTTCAGAGGAAGGGTTAGGCAGGGAGGTAAATACAAAAAAATGAACAACACGCTAAAAAAGAGGAGTGCAGGATGCAATGAGTACCCCTCCAGTATGGGCAAGACACTGAAACGTGGTGATCAAGGACTTCCTCTCGGGACTTCTCCCTCTTGCACCCTCTTGCTGAGTCCAAGCCCTGCCTTCCCATTTAACACTGTGGGACCTTTAACATACTACCTGCATTCCCTGAGTCTCGGCTTTTTGATCTCTAAAAGGAGGCTACTAATAGAACCTTCCATCAGAGTGAGGTGGCCCGCACGAAACCCTCAGCATAGCCAGGCCCACAGTAAGTGCTCAGAGAGTAATAACCACTATGATTACTAGTTTTGATCGGGGGAAACAAAAATCGAAGGAGAGGAAACCTTCATGTGAATCCTGGAAAGAAGCAGGAAGAAGATCCAAGGGAATATTGTTATAGACTCTATGGCTCACCAGTGGGCCAAGTCCAATGCGCAAAGCTACCAAAATTCTACGTGGGAAGTATTTTGATGCACATTTCACAGATCAGTAAGCAGGCCCCAAACAGTTAAGAAACATTCCCATAAATACTGTCCTAGAAGACGCAGAGAAACACCGCACATCTGTTGCTCTGACTAGGACCGTCTGCCGCCCTGTCTGTTACCTACTCATGCTAAGCTCTGACTTGGTGGGACTATCAAGTCAATGAGCTTGCAAAAGCAGAAGCTGAGCTTTTCTCTGCCCACTCATCTAAGATGCCTTGACTTGTTCTGATTGTACATTCTTTATAGCTGGTAATGGAGGAGAACGTGAAATGAATCCATTCCCATTTTATTTTAAAAGAATGTTACGTTGAGTTTAATTAAGGGAGAGAATCTTGTCTTTTGACCAGTGTAGCTAGAGAATTTTAACTTGGAGGTCATTTTGAGAACACTGTCAGGTTCCTAAATAGCAAGATGAGGATAGAGTCCTTTCTCTCACTATGCATTTAGGGATTGCAAGAAAACAAAATTTCTACCCAACAGAAAGCACAGCTTTAATTATTGATGGTCTGACACTTGTATGTGGACTTTCGCTCTTAGCACTGAGTCACATACAACTTTGGTAGCGTTAAAAATCATATTATGCCATTTTACAAGAGGGCGTGGAAACTGAGATTCTGAATTCATGATAACTGCATTTTAAACACCCCTGATTTTACTTTTCTTATCTTAAAGTTTCACACGAATATCCTGTGGCCATCTGCAATGTCTCAATGTTACGACTCATCAGCTCGATCTTAAACCTATTCTATCCATGCCTCGAGCATAAACCATGCCTCTTTCCTGTGCTAGCTCGGGAAAATATTTACTTTGGAAAAATCTAACTAGTTACTGTCCACCATTTGTGTACCGATAACCTCTGGCCATGCACTTGAATTAGCAAAGACCTCCAGCTGCTTTACTGGAGGCCTTTATTTGAGGCTAATTTTCACTTCCGTATATTCTCGCACTATTTTCATTACTTGGAAATCACTCTGAAAATACCTGCAAGAATAATCAGTTCCATGATAAATTATTCTTCTCCATAACAAGGAAGCATAATTACTTGTTCCCATGTCCACATCTGTAATTTCTTTTCATAACAGAACACAAATATTATTTCACAAAAAGCTATCTGCATTACATTTGTATAATTAGCAGCGGCTTAAAAGATACTCAATGATTTCTTACTTCAGTGAATTTTGAACCATAAGCACATCAGGATTTTATTATCATCTACTTTAACATTAATAGCAAGCTCAAAAAGAAAAACTACATACAGCCCAATCTGTGACATTTTTACTCAGTAAGTATATGCTTTTTTTTTTCCAGAGGCTTCTTTACCCAGATAATTTACCAGTTGCAAGTTGAATGTGCTGCCAACAACTTTTTAGCTTTTAAATAATGCTTGTTTTGAAAGAAATAAAATGAGACTTCCTTATCTTCCTTATATTTACTATTGAATCAGCTGTCATAAAGAATGTTGGGCCCAAAGTACCAGGGGAAAAGGTGGTAGTGGAAATCGTAACTCATCATTTTTCAATAATGAGTTGAATTTTTGACTTACATAATAAAAAAAGAAATCAAGCATAGTTCCATAATGTAATTCATTTTTCCATCCAAGGAGTGCTGTCCTACACATGCATTTTGATCAAGCAAAAGATCTCGAAAATAAATTTGTCTTAGAAAACTTTGAGTAACAGAGCTATAGTAGCAACTCAAATGAAGTTTTCAATGATTTCTTTTTAGAAAATTTTAAAATTTATTTATTTTGAGCAAAGAGAACGAGAGAGAGAGAGAGAAACAGAGAGAATGAGAAAGAGAGAGAGAGAGAGAGAGAGAGAGAGAGAGAAAATCCCAAGAAGGCTCCGCGCTGTCAGCACAGAGCCTGACATGGGACTCCATCCCACAAACCCTGAGATCATGACCTGAGCCAAAATAGACACTTAACTGACTGAGCCACCCAGGCCCCTCAGTGATTTACTTTTTAAACGGAAGTTGGTTCAGACTCCAAAATATTTCCGTCTGAAATGACTGAGGGTAAACACAGTATAAACCTAGAAGTCTCGTCATTCCACAAGCCGTCAAACAGTAAGAAGGTCATGTCAAAAGGTCTTAGGAGCCAATTTGAGAAAACTTTGTTGATCCAAAGATTTTTTAAAAAGTGAAGAGTAAGTAAGATGAAACAAAAGACGTTAAAATAAATGAATCCATGACAGTAAAAAAAACAAAACAAAACAAAAAAAAAAAACGTTGATCACCTTGGATCATGCTAGAATGCTAGAGAAGTACCTCGTTATTTTAAAAAGAGAAAAAAAAGGACAGAATAAATCATAAACAATGCCTTTGCTGTGTAAACTGTACAACAGGGTATCTTCCCAGTGACAGGAAGACATTTCTTGTTTACAGAAGCATCACCGCTGAAACGTGAAGGGATGATATATCGCCAGTTTGCAAACTATGGTGAGATAATGTATCTAGGCAAATGGCTAATCATTTCACCAAACATTTTGGAGAAACTTAAGAGGTTTCTACATACCAATCATTTCCATTCTAGGATTATGGTATGAAGGATGGAGGATACTGCATCCCAGAGTTGTAAATCAGAGTTCTTTCCTAGGAGTGTTGTTTAAATATCATGGCCCAGTTGGTCCATTTATTCTTTCTTTCTCCAATCAGACTTCTCCTTGAAAACACAGAATTTTTATGTCACAATGAATAGATCAGGAAATCCCAAAGGCTTGAAACCTGAATCGCGATCTCTAGTTCTTACCATATCTGTTACTAAACTGCAGTCTTTATTGAGACTGTTCTGGTTCACACTCATCATGACTTTAGCTCTGACAATGGCAACAGCCTTCTAACTGTTCTTTCATCTACTCTACCTTCAGAGCCAGTATCTTAAATCACTGGGACAATCACATTACTTCCTTTGGCAGAATTCTCCCAAGGTTTTGCAGTGTCTGTAGAATGCACCTATACCAACTTCTATCTGAATCCTTTCCATTTCACTCCCTGCTCTATTCCTCACTGTAATTTACAATCTCCGTAGGGTCAACTGAGCCTTGGTTTTTCAGGTCCCATGATTGCCTATGCTATTCTGTGAGCCTAGGCTACTCTTAACGTCTACTTGTATGTTGTAGTAGATTTCAAAGCATTAAAATACTTGAAATTTATCATGTGTGTGTGCATGAGCTACTATCTAGAACTGTAAAAATTTAGATGCTTGCAACAGGAAAACATGTATTAATGGGCTGAAAGTCTGTTCTGCTCCAATGCATGTTTCTGTAATGCAAATTGGCTCATATCCAATTAGTATAAAGGGGATTGAGGTCAATATGATATTGAAGTCAAATTGATTTATTCACATTTTTCCCATTACATTAATACTTTTATGCCATCCAAGTGAGAACAGCTAAATGCAAAGCATACCAAGACAGCTGAACATAAGCCATGTTTATAATGTTTATTCACCTCACTTTTTATTTTGACTCGGTTTGGATACATGTCCTGTCCTGCATTGCAAGTGCTTTCTACAAGGTTCTTTCTAATCCACGAACATTTTGTTCTTTTCTCTATGATTTAGCAGCTTCAACCCTCCTCGTGTTGAATCGACCTTTATTTTAAGGATAAACATCCAACATATTTTCTAGCACTTCCGCCCATTTTTTTTACAAATTTTACGTTTTTGATTATATAGGTACCGTACTGTATTTTTCCTAAATATATATTAGTTTTTTCCATCATCCTATTCATCCCATAAGTCCTGTAATTGTTTCCAGAAGACAAGGTTATTTAGGAGTGCATATGTCGTGTTACAGTACTAGCTCGGTATCATTAAAGAGCAAACAGGAATGTTGAGGAGGGATTTCCTCTATTTCCCTCCTCCCCTACATCAGCAGGTGGAGCTTTGACTTACCTACAGGGATGTTATGTTACCCCCTTCATCTTTAACACATAGGAATCTAGTTTTATTGTGGCTCTATTTTGTCTCAGCTTTATTTAACATTCTAAGATTGCATTTCTAAACCTTTAATTTGGCTCTGACTTTCACTTTATCTCATTTCTTTCCCATTTCTCTAGTCATTGCCAGGGTTATAAAAATAATTACCTAGTAATCTTTGATTAATAGAATGACCCATGGTATGGCCTTACTGTGTGATGGGTTTTGATTATTTTCAAATACATCTTACAATAGAAGCCAATCTCAGTGCGACGGATTTAAGGGTATCTCACAGATAATTCAAGATCCAGTAATATCAAAGTTGTGGCTATTTCATACTTTATGGATAAAGTTCCATCTCTGTGACTTGACAGATCAATTTCTGACCATCTTGCTTGCCTATCTGAGCTTAGCAACAGTTAACCAACTAAAGGCCAACAGTTCTGGACTCTGCTCTTCTCAGTCTGTGGCTCGTACAGAAAGGCTCAATGGCCAGAATGCCAAGGGCAAAGTCTGAAAGGTCTCCTGCCACCTTCCAAAGGCCAGCGTGCACGAAGCTAACTATGCTCTGAGGGTCTTCATGAGGCCCACCTTGACTTCTTCCTCTTTCACTCTCTCCAACATGGCCTGATTGAGCCTCCATCTGAATCTCAGGTTTTACTCCAATTCCCCTCTGGAACTGGATATCTGGTAAGCCCAGCCAGGTAAACTGGGAACTTGATTTCCTGAGTGACTTTTAAACAACCCCTCTTCTCTGGGCTCAAGCTGGGAATTTTTTCTAGAATTTCACCCTGTTCCACATTGCTGTGCTTGAAGCCTGCATCAGCCACCCATGCAAAGGACCCTTTGCCTTCTAGAAGCCCTGGATCCGCTTGTCCTATGCATCAAACTTGTGGATTTGTTATTTAGACTCCTGACTTCTCCTGGGATTGACCGTCTCCCTTCCTGGCAAGTTGGGTTATTTTTCATCTGGTTCTCCTTGGCTTTTTCATTCCAGTCATGCTCTTCAGCTGTGTGGTTAAGGGCATCTTCACTACTCTCACAAACCAGGCCATCATCTTGGTCGCTTAAGGTAATGTAAGTTTGACTCTCACTCACAAAACAGAGCAACGTGGGCTTTCTCAATTAGCAGGTGTGCACACCAGGGCTCTGTTCTGCATGACATATCGGGGCACCTGGACCACCTCTTCAGCACCTGGCTTCTAGGGTCACTCTGCTCTTCTGTGTCAAAGGGTTGAAGGGAGATATTAATGCACCCGGCCCAGAAACGGTGATGCTGGACCCAACCTGGAAGTTGTATGTACCTACACTAAATTGACTGCAACAACACCTAACTGCTAGAGAGATGGGGCATATAGAATCCCTGTATAACAAAAACAAAAGAAGAGAGAAAGAAACTGTTGACCAGAGAGCAACTCCTGTCTGGCATGTAAGAATATATAAACAGCATGATAAGTGTGTGCTGTCACCCCAAAAGCCGTTAAAATTATGACATATACTTTATACCGGCATCCTGACAGATACTTGAAAGTATGTTTAAAAAATATCTTGACAATAAGGACTAGGTAAATAACCACCCCACGCATGACAGTAATGTATCATATTCACATTTGCATAGTTAGGAAATTCAAAATTGTAAAACTACAAGGAAAATGCAACAAATCCAAACAAGTTCGAAAGTGATTGTATTACCACTGTCTGCATGGATGACATCGAGGGGAAATACAGAAATGATTAACAGTTGAGGCACAATTCAAGGGGCTCTTTTTCTAATAGGGAGCTCAACATGTAAATAGAAGACTCTCTTATGAAGACCAGAGGAAATAACAGAGAGAGAATGGATTAAAATCGATGTGGATGGATCTTTGACTTATGCGAGGATCTAGCTAACCTAATGTGATTGCCTGACTCCTGGTTCATGTGGTGGTGATTTTCTCTGGCGTTGTCAATATGACACTTTCAAGGGTCACGTTCTGGTAATGATCTTCTCCTGCATTTAGTGACACATTTATCAGCATGCAAATGTCAACACTGCTAACCCCCTTTCTTAATCTTCTCCTCAAACTCAAAAATAAATGATCTATTTCCTCCAGGGTCAAACTCCCATATGTTGGAGATGAGCAATGATATTAAATTACCAAAAATAACAAATGGATAAACAAATAAATTGGACTGGTCTTTGGGGAGACGCACAATGAATTATCATCTGTGGGATGGACCCCAGGCATTTTGTCTCCCAGAGTCTCATCTGTTCCATCAGCTGTCCTCGGAAAACATCTCCCCAGCAGCTCCATTTCCCATACTGGCCACTCATATCATGCACTAGCCCCTAGCACCTGTCCAGGTGCATGTTTTTGGGTTATAGCATTTGTGGAATGTTTTTATGAATTGCAAATCTCTTGGATTTATCATGGCATACAAGTCTCCACAAACTAGCTTTTGTTTTTTCTCTCTAGCTACATGCCCCGCTGCTTCCTGTACATGGGTACTTGATGGTTTATCATACTGGACTCTTGGCAGCTTCCTGTTCTCTTTGCTTTGTGGATGTTGCTCCATGTACTTAGAAGGGCCACCCTCCTTCGTTCATCTTATTCTGCTCATTCTGCTCATTCAAGTCTGAGCTTAAGCTCTTCTTCTAGCAAGCCTTCCTAGAATACCAGACTGAATTTATTTCACCATTCTGTATGCCTTCATTGAATCTTGAACACACCCCTCTTATATCGCTCAGTATAATCTTGTGTATCTTTCTGTAGATGTGACTATTCATCAGATCGTGAGCTCTTGGAGGGCAGGAACTGTATGCTTTTTTTCTACATTTTTAATGGCTGACACAATAGGAACCCAATAAGTTCCCAACGCAGAAGACAAAGAATGAAGCGAGGAGTCTGTGCCTCAGTTAAGGGAGGCAAGCTGAATACAGAAAAACAAGTCTTTCACATATTTATTCTTCTGTTTAATTACTATCTTTCTCCTGGTGCCAAATGTACGTGGCAAGAAGGACGCAGGGGTGAGTAGCCTGTGGGTGCTTGACCTGGGGGAGCTCATTTTCTTAAGAGTAGCAGATATTTGAAGACCTTATTTAATGATGCTAAGACATTATTGACCATAACATGTACCACTATGTCATATGCTACTAAGAAGCATAAAAATATAAAATGCCAATGCAACTCTGACATTGCCCTTATTATGTGGAATTCTCACTTTATCCCTGTTGAAAGAGCTACTTAAGACTTATTTGAAACAGAATTGATTAAATTATTCTTCAAATTTCTTCACATTTGAAATTTAATTCTTCTGAATCACTTTTCAACTGAGTGGTCATTCCTGTATTTATCCAGTCAATGTCATCCTCTATGCACAACAGAAATATTGATTGGTGTTGCTGAATTCTTTAAAATAATCCATAAGAACTAAAAGCTATTCAGCCATATTTGCAATGTTTACTCCTTCATTTTAAATATTGCTTAAAAACTTTTGATTTGTTACCTCCCTCATCCTCTCCCTACAGTCCATTTGATGCTAGGAATTAAAAATGTTTCCACATTTCAATTCTGGAAGTTTCTTGTAAATTCTGATACTGTTGCTTTTGATGTTTGTGCCTGCACAGATCATGACGCCAACATAATGGCTGATGTCTAAGTGACAGCAACTATAAGATGGTTCGATTAAAAGACCTATTTTGAGTTTGGAAATGTTAAAATGCAAAAATAAGCAAGTAAATAAATTATATTTAGACTTAAAAAATACAGCATAACCTGCTATTATCCGTGCTAGAATCATTATAAGCACAGGAGATTGTAGGAATACAGATGATCATCTGATTACTTTTGCTAGATGAATCTGGGAGACTTCTCTATAGGTGTAGAAACCGTGATTTTTATATCTCAGTGCAGGATGGGGAATAAATAGGAATAAAAAGGAATGCAGGATGGGGTCCTTGGGTGGCTCAGTCCGCTAAACATCCGACTTCTGCTCAGGTCATGATCTCAACGCTGTAGGTTCGAGGCCTGTGTCAGGCTCTGTGCTGATAGCTCAGAACCTGGAGTCTGCTTAGAGTTTGTATCTCCCTCTCTCTCTCTCTGCCCCTCCCCCATTCACACTTTGTCTCTCTCTCTCAAAAAATGAATAAACAGAAAACTTTGAAAAAAAAAAAAGGAACGCAGGATGATTGAGACTTAACACGTATGGTTATGTGTACACAGGCCTTCCAGAAATAAATGACAACTCTAACTTCCAGGTTTCTAATGCCGTTCACACGGAACAGGTGAAAAGTGTCATAAATATTTCATGAAAATAATCTCATCTTTAGGTGGGATGCACATATATTAAATATTGACTACTGAAGGTATTAATACTTAATGTTATTTTTGACAAAATGAATGTTTTATGTTTAAGAATATCATATTTGTTTATAAAATATATTTAATATTTAATGGTATCGGTGAAGGTAACTGTTCAAATTGGAAACATAATCCATTTTGAAATGCATAAAATTATGAAAAGAACAAACGTTAAGAATGTTCGTATTAAAAATTAACTATTACAGGTCTGATTTAGTGAATAGAATTAAAGGGGGAAAAATCCATCTCCAAAAGTAGATATTACTTGTTCTTCAAGAAACAAATAATTGCATTATCAGTATGAAAATAATGATCATTTATTGAATGCTTAATGTATGTCAGGCATTGTTGTAAAGATTTGCATGTCTATAAGTCATTTAAGCTCCTCAGAAACCCTGCATACTCTTAGTGTCCTGATGGGAAAGATGAGGAACCGGAGCAGAGCTATGCAGTCCAAACCCAGAGCAGTTTCTTCACCGCCATCTACACTGTTGCTGAGGAGGCTTGAGGTAGAGGCAAGACAACCAGCCAATGGGAACCAGCCAGTGGGCGGAGCTGGGTGAAGGACAACCTGCCAATGGGCGGAGCTGAGTACAGGACAACGTGCCAATGGGAGGAGCAGATGCAGAACAACCAGCCAATGGGCAGAGCTGGGTGCAGGACAACTAGCCAATGAGCGGAGCAAGCAGGCTCTGGGTAGGATAGTGTGGCTCAGAACAAAAAGGAAATTTCAAGTCAGATGAATTTATATTACAATTGTGGCTCATCGATTATCTGTTATGTAATTTGGGGGCAATAATCCTTAATCTGGTGGCATCTTAGTTTCTTCGTATGAGACTGCCTATAGTATCTGTCTTGCCAGAATGATATGATAACTGGAAAGAAAGGTTCTGTGAAGTGTTTCAGTAGAAAACTTAAATGATTATCTGCAAGCTGCTATAAATACTTTAAAAGATGGGAATCTACAGTGGGGGTTGGCAAAGGAGCAGTTGGAGGGAACGTGACAAAGGGAAAGACCTAGAACTGTGGGCGCGTCGTCACCGCTGTGATCCTGTCGGTACCTTCAGCAAGCCACTTCGACAACCTGAGTCTCAGTTTCGTCCCCTTTAAGCTGAAATGCGGAGACTTGCCTCTGAATCCTATGACGACTGAGGGAGTCTGCGTACAGCTCCAGGCACAGCGCCACCTAGAGGCCATTAGTTGCTGTTGTAATTCTCCACCATTCCTCCCCATTAAGTTTAGTCCAGCGGGTTAGTACTAAGACTTTCCACTGCTAAATACCAACCAAATGGAAGGGATGACGGTGTTGTTCACAGCTAGGAGTCAAAGACCCTCCCGCAGAGATGAGCGAGATGAAGGAAAGTGTAATTCAAGCCCTTGCTTTACCAGGAGCAGCCTGGAACTCTCAGGGCAAGAGACTTGGACAAAACACAAAGCTACCAGGGCAGGGCACACACCTGTTCCCCAGTGCGGGCTTCTGCTCAGCTCTTCCAGTCACTTCTGGACGCTGTTAAAAAAAATCAGTCTGAACAGTAGAGCTCTGCCTATGATTCTTGTTTAAATGCATGATAAAACCAGTAAAGGGATAATGACAGCATCACCCCACTCAGTGATGTTAACATGTCCTTATGGAGGTTTTTTTTTTTTTTTCAATTTCAAATATTTCTCGTACTTTAAAAAGTGTAAGCCTCAAAGCTGCCCTGTAAAGTGCACCGGAGGAAAAAAAAATCATTAAACCTATTAGGCGGATGAACAAACTGCTCTCTAGCTAAAGACGCTATCCATGCTCCACCTGCCCATGCTGGATCAGGAATGGAAACTCCGTTGTCAGGTTGCTTTGGCCGCCACGCGCCAGATCTTAGTCCCCAGATGGGTGAAGGTTTGTTTCCTTCAAAGACACAAAATATATTCCAATGTAACTTTTCTATCTCTTTAACTTTCTTGAGCTGTTTCTGTAGGAGAAACTTTTGCTAAATCTTGCCTAACGTTTTAAATAATAAATGACTTAAGTCTATTGAAAGCAAAATGCATTTTTTACACATCTGCAGTTTAGAAAACACCTACCATGATGAACATGAAATGGCCATTTCAGTCTGGAGAACAAGGGGCTTTCAGTCTCTGGGAGTGTCTGGGATGGGGGCATAAACACACCAATTTGCTGCATAATTTAAACTATTCTAACGGTCCTTATCAAGAAGAAAAACAGAGAACCTTGCTGTCAGTAGATTCATTTTATTTCATTTTTATTTTTAAATGTACACAGCTCCTGGTAGCAGATAAGCTAATATATACAGGACAGTATAAATTCCACAGAGCGTGTTGTTTCTAGTTTATGATTTATCCCCCAAGAACAGTAGCGAAAGGACTCACAAAATATGTGTTTAATAAAAGAACATCCTCCCTTCCATCTGTACGTTTTATAGGATACAGAAATATTTGGAAGGAAGTATTGAGTTGGAGTAACTCAATAAAAATAAAACATGACCAATTGTCACAGACCACAGACCAATGATAACAATTCCGATAGGACTTTGAATTCTCTTGGAAATGAAAGTTGACTCCGTCAGGGAGTAACGGGTGTTGTGAGGACACTTTGGAAGTATACAAAAATCCCACCTCAAGCTGAAGTTTTTGGCATTATATGCGATAAGAAGTTAAGGATATCACACCAACAAGTTTCAGGTCACAGGACGGTAAGCACGAGCAATTTGTCTGCTTACAATAGCTTTAAGATCAATCTTTCAATGCTAGAATTAATAGTGTAATAGGCAGTGAGGGGGAGACGGTGAGACAGACCAATGTCGGTAGTTCGTACATTCCTGCCAAAAATTCTTTGAGAATTGAGAGAAAATAACTATGTATCCAAGTATGAATGTACTAAGTAGTTGTAATCTAATTAAAAAAATATTTTTGAGACAAAAATAAAATATTATATGTATATATGTTTTATGATCATTTAGGCATGTGGTAATAGACTCACACTCGTGCACACATACACACGTGTGTTTGTGTATGTGTGCATGTATATATACATATACACATATACATGTATGCATACATATTCATATGCATATATGTATACACATGTGTGTTTGTGTATGTGTGTATGTGTGTATACATACATATACACACATACACGTATATACACATATACATATACATACATACACATGTATATACAAATATACATATACATATATAGACATATACATGCATATACATATATAGACATATATGTGTAAATACATATACATATATACACATGTATATACATACATATATATACATATATACGTGTATATACATATACATACATAGACATATACATGTATATACATATATGTCTATATATGTATATGTATGCATGCACAGACGGAAAAGCAGAAGAAAGCTGAAGTGATAAGTGTATAGTGGCTCTATGCTACATATGTGTATGTAGCATATATATAGCTATATATACATATATACGTATACATATATATATACATATGTAGCATAGAGCCACTGCACACTTATCACTTCAGCTTTCTTCTGCTTTTCCGTCTGTGCCTTATATTTAGCCATATGAAGCAAAGAGACACTAGGTAAACAGCAATGGCCTGAGAGTACGGCCCCAGTCTTTCCATTTAATAGGAAAACAGCTGAATGGAGAAAGGCTTTAGGGACATCGTCCTCAGCAAAGCGCATTATGGTTTAAATGCAGGCCATCGTAGCTATGTGACATTACACCCCAAGGCCCGGTTTTCCCAACTGTGAGATTAGAATATGTTAAACAGGTCCATGGTTAATATTTATAGTAAGGTCAAACTTTATAAAATAGAAAAATACTTCGCATAATGCCAAACACGCAGCAGACCCGGATCGACGTAAGCTGTGATCCCAGTGATTTTCAGTACCAACGGTGCATTTTCCAGAATGCCTTCACCTCCCAAACTGCCAGTCTTGATTTGTATAAATGCGGTGGCTAACTTCTGCCTTGCCTCGCTCAGCTTATAACGTCCATGAGCTACAGCTTGGGAAGGGAGTAATACTGAGAAGGCGTCAGGATGAATGTACAACGCATGCGATAGAAAGAAACAGGGTCTTTTGCATTTGTTTTTATTTGTTTTTTTTCCCTCTATTTTCAGGAAGGGCCATCTTTCTCTGCCCCTGGAAAGAAACCTGGGTAGGTGCCATGAATTTTCCTCACCAGTTTAGATAACAAAAAGTCCTGTTGTCACACTGTCACAAAACCCAGTGAGAGTCCATCTGTCCGACAGGATGGTGCTCAGTTATGTGGAGGAAGCAGCCACGGAGACATGTGTGCAAAAACATGATGCATCAAAAAGGCCTTGTGTCGAGTGAAGGAATCCAGATGCAGGGCACCTGGGGGGCTCAGTCGGTTGAGCGTCCAGCTTCAGCTCAGGTCGTGACTTCATGGTTCGCGAGTTCGAGCCCCACATCAGACTCTATGCTGACAACTCAGAGCCTGGAGACTGCTTTGGATTCTGTGTCTCCGTCTCTCTCTGCCCGTCCCCCTCTTCTCAAAAAATAAATGAAAAATTTAAAAATTAAAAAAAGAAACCCAGATGCAAAATGATTACTTATTATATGATTATGAGATTTTCTGGAAAAGGAAACAAGAGGGTCAGAAATCCGATCTGTACTTGCCAGCTGTGAATCCAAGCACTTAGGACTTTCATACTTGGGGGGCACTGCAAGGAAGCAGGCAGGGACTGTAAAGGTGATGAAAATGTATGTATCTAATTTTGGTGATGGTTACACAAAATTATATATTTGGCAAAATTCATAGAAATATGTACCTTCAGAGATATCAACAATAGCCAAAGTATGGAAAGAGCCCAAATGTCCATTGATTGATGGGTGGGTAAAGAAGACGTGGTGTGTGTGTGTGTGTGTGTGTGTGTGTGTGTGTGTGTGTGTATGTATGTATATGTATATGTATATGTATGTATATATATATATATACTATGTGGCAATGAAAAATAATGAAATCTTGCCATTTGCAACAACATGGATAGAACTCGAGTGTAATATGCTAAGTGAAATAAGCCAGCCAGAGAAAGACAGATATCACATAATTTTACTATGGGCCAATATGTGGAATGTGAGAAACTTAACAGATGAACATAGGGGAAGGGAAGGAAAAATAAGATAAAAATGGAGAGGGAAGCAAACCATAAGAGACTCTTAAATACAGAGAACAAACTGAGGGTTGACAGGGGCAGGGGGTGGCAGGGTGGGTTAAATGGGGGTTGACATTAAGGAAGGCACTCTTTGGGATGAGCACCGGGTGTTATATGTCAGTGATGAATCACTGGGTTTCAGTCCTGAAGCCAAGACCCTACTGTATGTTAACTACCTTGAGAATAAAAGTAAATAAACATAAAGAAAGAAATATGTACCCAAAAAGGGTGACTTTTCTGTATCTAAGTTATACTTTACTAATCCTGATTCTCAGACACACACACACACACACACACACACACACACTTGACCTTGGGATTATCATCTTCCAGGTTTAGAAACAGGACCAGAGAAGAATCCATGGGTATGTTACACTTCTAAATTGATCTCGTATCTTCATAATAATGCCGAGAGGTAATCTCTAATGAGAATGCTTTAAAAGCTTTCAGATGTAGAGTAGAGGGGTGCCTGGGGGGCTTAGAGCGGATGACTCTTGATTTTGCCTCAGGTCATGATCCCAGGGTTGTGGGATCAAGCCCTAAGCGTAGAGCCTGCTTAAGAGTCTCTCTCTCTCTCTCTCTCTCTCTCTCTCTCTTTGTCTCTTTCCCTCTCCCTCTCCCCCTTTCCCCCATTCACACTCTCTTTTTCTAAAATAAAAAGAAAAAAATAAAAGAAATAGAGTAGAAAGAAGGTTCGGGTCAGAAAAGTCTTACTTGACTGATTTTTTGATAATAATATCAATGATTGTTTTTCATGTTCCACCATGTTCCATTGTGTTTCATGTTCCATGTTTCACTGGAACATTTATTACACCCATTGTTTAGAAAGGGTAATGGAAGAAAAAATATTATTACAGATCGAATAGTTTGCATAAACCACACAGCTTTTTCTTGAAGAATGTCAGAGCCAGGATTCACTTCCAGGAAATCTGACTCTGGTCTATGCTTTTGGTGCACGCCATGTACTTCCTGGATAGGCTGGTTTGGAGCCTCGCCGGTGCTGGCAGATGTTGGAAACTGACACTTCCTCTTGTAGATGCTTGTGTGTAATCTTGGAGTGCCCTTCCCCAGAACGTTTCTCCTGCGGGTTCCCGCTTATCTGTATCCCCGACTTTTGCTTGAAACTCCTTATTATCCCCCAGGGCATTCCCCGCCAGCCCTGGAAATGCAGACCCTGAATTCCCCTGCCAGCTGCCTTTCTGAGACCCGATGGCCCCACCCTTGTTTTCTCTTCCCTGAGGCCCACCGGTGAAACATGAGATGCTCACATCATCTCTGTCCCTCAAGCTCTGGCCCTTCCCCGTGCTGCCCTCTCCTGCTTCCCAGTCTGCTTTGGAATTCTCAGTCATGGCTGAGTGCTAGTTCTCAGTTTCTCCCAAATTTCAGCAGGGGACATGCTTCAATTCTGTCATCCCAAGAAAGCATCTTCATAAGATTTGATCTGAAGGAAGTAGACACCGCCCCCCACCTCCACATGCACACTAGGCTCCATGTGAGGGAGCTCAGCCTCGTCCCACACACACCTCCTCCCCAGATCTGCTTCGTGGATGTGTGGCCAGTGCATGGGCACAGGGCACCAGGCGCAGGGACCAATGCTCTGTGGGCGAGTGCTCTCTTGGAATATTTGCTGATTTTGTCTTTGTGTTTGTAAGTGAGCTTTCATGCGATAATGGACTACACACTAGTAGGCTGGGTCCCACACAGGGACCCGCATCTCCCCGCCTCCCTGGGATGGGTTCTTTGACCCCAGTAGGGACATGCGCATGGGCGCTGGAGGGGTCAGTCTTGAGCACATGCACCCCATGCAGGGTGGGGGGGTGGAGGGTGCGGGGCAGAGCCCTGGGTGCTCACTGGCACATACACTGAGGTATCCCTATACCGAGGGAGTACAGCTCTAAATAGGAAATAAAAGTCTATGATGCATCAAGAAAGAGTGAAGGAAAAAGGAAAATAACTTTTTTCTTGCATTTTGAATGAGACCCCTGCATTTTCGTTTTGTACTGAGCTCCCCAAATTTTGAGCTGAGCCGGCACCCACTGCATCCTTCTAGGACAGGGAAGAGATGAAGAGACTGCCTACGGTCTCCTCCAAGGCATGTTTGCATGACTCCAAGTATCTTTTCCTCCACCCTCTCATTCTTTTTATGTTCTTGATAGGTTTTTGAGGTCTTGGCATTATGGAATTACTCCTTAAAATGCATTTTGGCTTAGATGTTTCATACGTATTATAGTTGCTCTCTTATCCAAATTTCTGCTCTCATATTCTGTTTAAAAATGTGGGTTTTCTTTCCTGTTGACAACTTTCTTGTCTTCAGTTCATCTCTTAATCCAGGAAAGCAGTAGCTACCTTTGTAATTACCATCGGTGAGTTAGAAGTTCAAGCCTTATCTTGGAAAGGTTATATTAAGAATAATCAATGTTGGGGCACCTGAGTGGTTCAGTTGGTTAAGGGTCGGCCTGTGGCTCAGGTCATGACCTTGCGGTTGGTGAGTTCGAGTGCCACATCAGGCTCTCTGCTGTCAGCACAGAGCCCACTTCCAATCTTCTGTCCCCGCCTCTCTCGCCCCTACTCCACTTGCACTCTAGTGCTCTCTCGCTCTCCTTCGAAAATAAATAAAAATGTTAAAAAAGAATAGTCAATATCTGTCATTGATTTCAAATAAAAACAAATATAGTAATTGTGTATAAAGTCCTAACTCTATGTCAGACACCATTCAAAACTCATTCTATGACCTTAACCTGTTGCGCCCTCATGATACTTTGATGTGGTGGATAGTGTTATTTCCTCTGTTTTGTCGATGAGGAGAGAGGTTAACAAGTAGCCCACAGTCAAAAAACTATCAAGTGATTTAAGGAGAATTCAGGTTCAAACACTGTAATCCCAGACAGACTCTGTGCTCTTAATCCCCTGGGTGCATTGTAGTTGGAGGTACTGGAATTATTTCTTGCAGGGTCCCTATCCTCCCCTTCTTCCTGAACAGTAACAAGAATAATATTCATGTATTCACTGAGGGCTCACCTACCACATGCATTGCGCCAGGCTGTTGGTGTTTTGTAATTTAACTTTCAAAATAACTCCCTGATATAAGTATTAACCCTAGCTTGAAGATGAAGTTCAGAAAGGATGAGAATTTGAGCTCATTCACAAGGCTACTGTTAGGGCAAATCGGGACTCCAAACGACTAGGAAGTAGAAGATGGACCAATCAATCAGGTTCCACCTCTCACCAGACCAGCTGAGAACAATCCTTAGAGCACCTGTATCCCCCCAAATAGAGACACCTGTTTCCTGCCTTGAAAGCTAGAGACATTTCCATTCAACTTTCCACACTTCCGTCAGAATTTTTTTTTTCATTTTGATCTTGATTGAAAATAAAAAATAAAATTTAAGTGTAACTTTTAATGTGACAACATCCATATAATTATGTAATTCTCCTGTAGCACTGGGATTCTTCACAAAAGCAGAATTGATCATGAAATTGCCCTACATCAACCCTTCCATGGTTCTTCATTCCAGGAAAATGAGAAGAAGCTCAGCATGGCATATCTAGGCATCAGCCTGATCTCTTGGTCAATCCCTCTATACTCTGATTTTCTGGGGTGGCACAGCATAAGGGGTGGAGTCTAGGCTTTAGAGCCAGACAGAGAGCCTGGGCTGGAGGCTTTGGTTCTCCTGTGGTTTAGATGTGCAACTTGGAATCCATTATTTAAATGTTTCAGTCTCTTGGCCTGTGAAATGGGAAGAACATGAGTAGCTGGCTTGTGAGATTTTTGTGAAGTTTAAATAAATAAATATGCATAAATAGACTTAAAACAAAGCTTGACACATAATAGGAACCACATAAATGTACGTCGCTATCATTGCTTTTAATATTATCGTCATCATTATGAATAGTCTTTGTTATTAGGTTGATCATTTAGAACTGATCAGTCTCCCACCTCTGGGACCAGGATGGTAGTGGTGTGGGGTTGGGGGAAGGGACTGGAATAAAACAAACCCACATGGAAGAGAAGGCTTTTCTCCACCACTACCGGTTTTTTCCTTCCACAAACACAAGTGGGCTGGCACCTTACCACTCATGGCGACAACCACGTTTTGCAGGCTGTCTTGCAGAGAAGTACGGCCGTGAGACTGAGTTCTGGCAAAGGAGATGGAGTGTTGCTTGATAAAGTTAATCACGTAATTCCATAAACATAGTAGGAGATTTAAGAGCTGTCTATAAGCACACGATGGATGGAATAAGAAAAAAATAATCATACCTACTACTGAGAGATAGAGATAAAATCTAAATGTGGCAAATGGACAAAGGATATGAATGAGCTCTTTGAACTATTCTCGTAGTTCCTCTGTGAGACTAAAATTAGCTTCAAATAAGATTGTGTTATCAAAAGAAGACATTTTTAAAAAGTAATTGTGATGGTAACCAGAATTCTTCCTTGCCAGAGACCCCAGGATGAAACAGCTGGTCTTCAAAATTTTCCATTTTTAATAGTTTTAAACTTAGAGAAAAAATTTAAAAGTATTGCAGAATTTCTGTATATTCTTCATCTGACTTTCTCTACTGTTAACATCTTGCCGAGCCATGCTATACTCGTCAAAATTAAGACGTCGGCATTGCTACAACATCAATTATCAGATTTTAATCAGATGTTTCTAGTTTTTCTACTAATGTACTTCCGTGTCTCATATTTGTTATGCCTCCTTACTGTCATCTAATCTATGAGGAATACCTCAGTTACTCTTCGTTTTTCATGACTTGGCAGTTTTGAAGAATATTGATCAAGTCCTTTAAGAGTATTCCACAATTCAGATTTATTGATGTTTCTTATGATAAGGTTGGATTTGTGCATTTTTGGCTAGACCAACAGAGTGATATGTCTGGCTCTCTCTGTCGTATTAGGAATACATGATGTCAATATTTCTTATTCCTACTGATTTTTACCTTGATCATTTATTTATGCCTTTGCATATTGATTTTCTTCTCTGTAAAGTTACTACTTTCCCCTTCATAATTAATAAATACCTGATAAAATTTTAGACCATACAAATATCCTGTTGCTCCTCAAAATTTCGCCCAAGAACTATAGAATCCATTGAT
Source organism: Paguma larvata (assembly GCA_030068075.1). Taxonomy (NCBI): domain Eukaryota; kingdom Metazoa; phylum Chordata; class Mammalia; order Carnivora; family Viverridae; genus Paguma; species Paguma larvata. Next base: position 140,969 of record JAINVK010001115.1, read on the forward strand.
GAGTTATACTTAGAGCAATTATTTTTGTAGTGTTCTAACAATGATTTTCTAGTCTCTCTTCTGTAAGAAAGAGCTCCCTCTCCTTCCTTATTTTTTATTTGTTTCTTATCAATAGGATTCCTTGAACATTAATTTAAATCTATTTTATTTAAAATGTTATTTTTAAAGGAGAGTTATAATAATTACCCAAGAAAACGATTTTTTTCTCTCTCGTGCAATACATTTTAGAAAAAGAAGATGATTTATTCAATTTATTTTATGGGTAAGACATAACTTTAAAATAAGAATAGGACTAATACAAGAAGAATTGTAAAATGGTATCACATAAATATAGATTAAAAAAACAAAATAAAATATTCACAATAAAATTAGAGAGATTTCTATTTATAATATATACATATTGATATCTATATTAAATATACCCATCCAATCACAGACATGGCATTTCGTATTAAGGAATATATACAGAATCAATCAATAAACAGGTCTGAAACTATTGATATACATAGAGTGCAAAAAAAGTAGATGTGTACCTCACACCAAAAATAAATAGATATCCAATTGATTAACAGTCTAAATGCAAATATACTTTGTACTGTATAAACTTCTCCTGATGATCGAAGCGTGTGTTTCTCATAAAGTGATTCCTGGATTAGCAGCAGCAATAACATCACCTTGGACTTTATTAGAAATGCAAATCTCAGGTCCCGCCCAAATCCAGTGAATTAGAAACTCGGGGCGGGGGGGATTGAGGGGTGGGATCCAGCAGTTTTCATTTCAACAGCACCTCCAGGTGATTCTGATGCATGTTAAATTTCAACAATCCCTATTCTCAAATAGGGGAGATTTATTTAGCAGGATACAAAAAGCATTAATTACGAGGAAAGAGAAATAGAATTGACTTCATTAAAACAGAACACAGATGTATTAAAAAAAACAAAGATACCATCAAACAAATAAGAAGACAACCCGTCAGCAAATAAAATATGTGTAATTGAACGTGACTATTAAATAAATATGTAAGAAACTCCTAAAGTTTATCGAGAAAAGAACAGCGCATTAAAAAAAGTACAAGAGACATAAATAGTCATGTTAAGGAAGATAAAAATGAATTATGACCATACGACCTCATAGAGAACTGTAGATTATGAGAATAGTGATATGCTATTTCAAATTCATCAATTTTTATCTTCTTTACATTTTATACGTCTTAGGTCAATCACATAATTAAAAAAATTATTTATTTTCATTTTTAGAGAGAGACAGAGAGAGTGTGAGTGGGGAAGGGGCAGAGAGAGGGGGAGACAGAGAATCCCAAGTAGACTCTGTCCTTGTCAGCACAGAGCCCAATGTGAAGTTCGATCCCACAAACCATGAGATCACGACCTCAGCCAAAATCAAGAGTCAGATGCTCAACCGACTGAGCCAACCATGCACCCCCAATCAATTAATTTTTTAAGAAAGAGCAAATGGGCAACATACTTTTGTTAAATATCTGCTACTACGATAAGCATTTGGCTAGTTGCTGGGAGTATGGCAAATTGTTATACTTTACTTTTAATCATTTGTCATAATCTAGCCCTGCTCACCCTAAGCAGGACTTGGTTTAAGGCCATGTTAGATCTACTCTTGATGTTAGCCAAAAGGCTGAGAAGGAATTGGGCCCTGTTATACCTAAGAGGTAGTGGCCATGAATGAAACTAGATATGAAGCCCAGTAGACAGAAGAATCAAGGTGTCAATTTAATAGAACCAAGCAAAGAAAAAAAAATCATATAAAGGCAACAGTCAAGGAACCCTCATATAGAACAAGAGGATTTAGGACTAAAGAGGCAGAGAAGGAGAGTCTGAGGAGATCTGCAGTCTTGCTAAAGTTAGCTGTGGGCTTTTTATAGAGCGGATGTTACCTCTGCTGCACCGAGGAGGAAACTGTTCAAAATGTCAATCTGTCCTCTGACAGGTGAATGTAACTCACCCAGCCCTCGAGGAACTCAGAGTCTAGTCTAGGGTGAGTTTTTCAGAAGCAAAACTGAAAAAGTTGCTAGAGGCCCAGGAGAAATTTTCGTCTCAACTTCTACAAGAAACCTTCTTTTTCTTTCTTTCTTTTTTTTTTTTTTTTTTGTTTCCTGATCACTGTCCTCTGCATTTTTGAATATTATGAATTACATAATTGTCTTAAAAAACATTTCCTTTCATTTAGTGCATAAGCATAATTTGTGATACAATTTCAGCAAATATCTTATGTTATTATAGTAAGTTCTTTGAATTATTATTTTAGGGATTTTTTTTGCCTTCACTCCCCCTTTCATTGTATTTGCCACTTCAACTAATTTAATTACTTTCTGGAGCAGGGGTGTATCAATGAATATAAAAATATTAATATAATAATTACAGTATGATATATTAATAACAGATTAAATTTGCATAAATGATAATAAGTGATAAATGCAGATGTAATAAATTTTCTGGGAAACCCAAAGAAGGCTTGACGAAGGACCATCTATAATTTGGATCTGGAATTATAATTAGGAATTAAGTGGACTGATCGGAAGGCTAAAAATGGTCATGGCTAAATGCATAATCACAGCACAGAATGACATGGAAAACCTTTTTTTTATAAGTAAGAAATCGCACTTTCCTCATCTACTTGGTGGATTTGTTCTGGTTCCACAAGTTGAAATGTACGCAAAGCATTTGAAAACCTTTTATAAACTTTAGGTAGTATTATTATCAAATCTTTTCTTTTTTTCTTTTCAAGAATTTGCTTGTTTATGACAATCATTTCCAGTTAGAAACACAAAATATGATCTTTTTTTAATTTTATGCAAAATAAATCTCTAAGCTTTTTGGGATAATTTTTTAATGAAAATTATTTACTTCAATCAGTATCTGACTTACATTGACTTTCTTTTTTTCAAATGTTAATCCTCAAACATAAATAAGATTTGTCCATTTCTAAGATGTGGAATCTATGTCTTTTTTTAAAATAATTTTGTTTAATGTTCATTTGTTTTTGAGAGACAGAGACAGATAGACTGCAAGCAGGGGAGGGACAGAGAGAGAAGGAAACACAGAATCTGAAGCAGGCTCCAGGCTCTGAGCTGTCAGCACAGAGTCCAACGTGGGGCTCAAATTCACAAGCGGCAAGATCATGACCTGAGCCAAAGTCAGTCACCCAACCAACTGAGACCCTCAGGTGCCCCTGGCATATATGTAGTTTTAATTATCTCCATGCTATTTATTTATTATTATTATTATTTTTAATGCTTATTTAGTTTTGACAGAGAGAGAGAGAGAGAGAGAGAGAGAGAGAGAGAGAGAGAAAGAGTCTGAGCGGGAAAGGGGCAGAGAGTAAAGGAGACACAGAATCCAAAGCAGGTTCCAGGCTCTGAGCTGTCAGCCCAGAGCCTGATGCAGGGTTCCTCCTCATGAGCAGTGAGATCATGATGTGAACTGAAGTTGGACACTTAGCTGACTGAGCCATCCAGGAGCCCCTAGCTCCATGTTTTTAACATCCAAACTAATTGAATTATTTGACAACAATTCAGTGATGGTTTCCCTTTGTTTTTATGGATTATTTGATTTTAAAACCTTAATTTGTCCTTGGGCTCTGTTCTCAAGGGTAATGTTGATTGCTCCCACTTTGTCAATGGACAGCACCTTTCTCTAAGAGCAGTTTGAATCTGAAATGTATTTACTGAGTTTCTTTTCAGCAGAAACATGTTTTCTCGAGGTTTTGTGGGGGATATTAAATATTTTTCATTTAGATTTTCTTTTTAATGTTTAGTTTTTTTCTTTTTTTGTTTTGCTTTTGGAACATTCAGACTGTGTTCTTTTTTGGAAGGAATTTCTGGAGTTAAATATCTGATTATTGATTTGCACAGGTAACATGGGGCTAATGCTATAGTTATCTGTGTGCCCAGAATATTGCATTTGATAGTTAGAAGGAGAAACTATTTGGAACATAATGGTAAGACAGGGGCCTTAGGATCAGACAATTTATATTCTGGTGATCCTTCTTCAAACAGTTCCATCTTTGGAAAATCGCTTGCACGTTAGCATCGGTTTTGTTATCTATTTAATGAAGATTCTACACTTACCCTGCCTGGGTAACAGACACAATATTACTTGTTCTCATTTTAATTATTATTAAATTGTCATGTTGAATCTGATGCCCTGAAGGAGTCTCTAGGAGACCAAGTTGAATTACACAAGCCAATTTGAGAATAAATTGAGTAGTTATCTGGTTGAATCTCCTTTTTCCCTGTGGAGAAACTGTGCTGTAGACATAGCTGTGACTAGCCACAAGCCTCAGCACATCGGGGACAAATCTATGACCAGCAAATCAAATCTCTTTATCCAGGAAGAAGCAAAGCTGCAAGTATTTTACTGTGTTGAAATGCATCTTTTTAGATTGTGAGATTCGGGGAAAAAATCCAGATATACAACATAAATACGTAGGGGATATTATGTAAGTGACAGCTTGGAAGTGGTGGCTGAGGCTGACCATGAACGCTGAGTCAGTGTGCCTACCCTAAAGCTGCCAAAGCTCTCTCAAAGAGGTAAAGAGATACGTTATCTTAGTCACAAAGCAAAAGTAAAACACGCCCAAACAAAAGGGGGGGCCCATAGATATCTTAGTTTTAAGGAAGCTAAACAAATAATGTATCTACAGAAAGAGGGTCTTTCAGCAGAGAACATAAAATGAGGGAGAGAAAAGCGCTGGTGTTGGATGTCCAGCACGGTTGTGATGAGACAGCTCTCACGGAGTGTTGCTTCTACAATAGTTGGTCTTAATTGTAGACATGGGCGCATTGGGTTATTTTACTTGCATGTCATTAGTCATTATTAATATCATCCATTTGATTCTTCTTGATCTACTTCTGTATTTATCCAGTAATCTTAGGATCATGGTTTGGCATCCTGTATAGCTTTTCTACGCAGTGAGGTTCTTCTGAGTATGGCAATTATTTTCTCATTAGGGAGTAATATGTGTCATCTGGCTAAATAAATTATGAATTTGTTTAGCAGGAGTCGGACTCCTTGAATCCAATTACTGAGAAAAGTAGGTCTACGAGAGATATTTTAATAGCTGGGTTCATCAGAGAGTAAGGGCATAAGACCAGACCAGAGAAAACTAAAGATCCTTTTAGGATGATTCTAATAATAACTTAAGAATGATGTTTGAGACTTCTGACCAGCAAGGACAAAAGGTGGCATGGACCAGGAACTCATGGAAAAATGTGCCTCTTACTTGTGATTTAAATTGTGTGGAGCGGAGGGGAATTTGGGGAACAGCATCCTAGGGAAATTCAAGGTCAGAATCAAAGAAAAAGAGTAAAACAATTAGTCACCAACAATAAGAGTAGGTGCAGAGAAGTAGCTTCTGTATAAAAATAAATTACATAAAATATGGAAAATCAAGTTTAGTATAAAAGAAGACAGTATACTTAGTAGCTAAGTAAACAGACAGAAAGTTGACTGGCTGTATGAGTTTAAATTCCAATTCTTCCCCTTTTCCACTTACAAACCATTTATCCATGGGACCCTATTCTCAAAGGATTACATTACATAAATTATGTATATTATTTATATATTTATCTAGATAGATGTAGATAGAATGCGTATAATCCTATGAGAATAGAGTAAATACATATAATGTTAACACATATCTATACCTATCTATCAAATATCTTTATCAATCTGTCTCATGCTAAAATAGGTCTGACTCATAGGAAATACTTAATAAATGCAAAATGTAGATACGGGTGTCCATGGTTCTCTCTACTGCTGAGTTATGCATGCTTCAATCTTTTAAAGAGGTCAAAGTCAAACAGATGGCGGCCTGGAAAGAACAGTTCATAAACAAATGTAGGTAAAGAACTGGGTCAGAAGATATTGGACAAGACAGGAATGATTATAATATGACCCAAGGAGCCAGCTTTGGGCCTCCGGGCTTAGACGGAACAAACCAATTATAAGTGAAGATATCTATTTCTTGTGTTCACACAGTACTTCCTTATCAGTTGTGTCTATTGAGTTTCAGGTATTAAAATTGCCATTTCACAGAAGAGGGGTTGACCTAGAGAAATGAAATCATTTGCCCCAAATCAAGTGGATGGTTTGAGAAATATTAAAAACATGGCCTTGTTGTGTTAGATGAATAATATAGAATCATTCTTTCATTCCCTATATATAAAAAATACTAATAAGACAGATCAAGTCCCTTTGTTCACAGAGAATAGTTTTCCAGAATGATGGCACAGAATACAAACATAGAGTTATACATTTGAGTAACTAGTATCACTTGCTATGATATGTAGATGTCGTTTATTGGGATGGGGTGAGGTTGGGATGGGAGACAGCTCTGTGAGTATCCCTTCTATTTAGATATGAGTTTAAATTCATACTTCATGAGTATTTGAAAATTCTGCTTAGGGAAAGAACTTTTTGGGGCGCCTGGTTAAGCATCTGACTTCAGCTCAGGTCATGATCTCACAGTTTGTGGGTTTGAGCCCCACATTGGACTTTGTGCTGATGGCTCAGAGCCTGGAACTTGCTTCGGATTCTGTGTATCCCTCTCTCTCTGCCCCTCCCCTGCTCATGCTCTGTCTCTCTTTGTCTCTTAAAAATAAATGAACATGTTTAAAAAAAATTTAAAAAAAGGGAAAGAACTTTTTCTCCTATGATAGGATAGGATAGGATATGGTAAGATAAGATATGATATAAATTTAAAGAACTATTTATAAGCCTTACTTTTAGAAATAATTATCAGTCGGGCACCTGGGTAGTTCCGTTGATTGAGCATCCAACTCTTGATTTCGGCTCAGTTCATGATCTTAGAGTTAGTGGGTTTGAGCCCAAGACTGGCTCTGCACTGACAGTTCAGAGCCTGCCTGGGATTCTCTCTCTCTCTGTCTCTCCCCAGCTCACACTCTTTCTCTAAAAATAAATACCTGTTTGTCCTAAATGCTTTCAGAATTCTCTCTTTACTTTTGTATTTTGCCAGTTTGACTATGATATGTCATAGTGTCGACCTGTTTTTGTTGATTTTGAAGGGATTCCTCTGTGCCTCTTGGACTTGGAAGACGGTTTCCTTCCTTTCCTTCCCCAGATAGGGAAGTTCTCAGCTCAGAAAGGGAAGGAAAAAAATAAGATAAAAACAGACAGGGAGGCAAACCATAAGAGACTCTTAAATACAGAGAACAAACTGAGGGTTGATGGGGGTGGGAAAATGGGTGATGGGCATTGATGAGGGTGCTTGTTGGGATGAGCACAGGGTGTTGGATGTAAATGATAAATCACTAGAATCTACTTCTGAAAGCCAACACTACACTGTATGCTAGCTAACTTGAGAATAAATAAATACATAAATAAAACATGTAAATAAATAAATAAATACATAAATGTTTAAATAAACATTAAATTTTTTTTAACGTTTTAATTTTATTTTTGAGAGACATAGAGACAGAGCGTGAGCAAGGGAAGGGCAGAGAGAGGGGGAGATACAGAATCCGAAGCAGGCTCCAGGCTCCAAGCCGGCAGCACAGAGCTCGACGCGGGCTCGCACTCACAGACCGCGAGATCATGACCTGAGCTGAAGTCGGCCGCTTAACCGACTGAGCCACCCAGGCGCCCCAATAAACATTTTTTTAAAAAGAAACAATCATCAGTAAACGGTTCTTAACATACTACTTGAAATTTCCTGGAGTTGTATGCCTATGGAGAGTGACATAGGACTATATCATGTAGATTTTAGAAACTTATGATAGAAGTAAAGGATGCAAGTTTTATGGGGTAGAAAGGCTGCTTTTGAACATGCTGAAGATTTAGAGGACAAAAGTGGCAAGCATGGGCCTTTAAAAGTTCGGCATTAGGCATGGAGACAAAATAGACATTTTTTTACGATGGCTCTACTCTATTGCTATCGGGCAAATATTGTGGGAAATGATATCCAAAGTCTTATCCCAAAGTGGCTGAATTAACAAAGTAAATGGAATCCATAACCCCATGTCTCTTACGTTGCGGTTACAAATAAATGGAACTATAAGGATTGGTTTGGGGATTGTGAATTCCCAAATCCCAGGGAGGACAAAAAAGCAAACCCAAACATAAACAGCAAAACCAAACAAAACGAACACATCTCCCTCCTTATCTGAGTAGATTTGCTTCCCCTTGACTAAGGATCCTAACAATACTTTTGCTTGAGGAACTTGCCTTCCACAGGCAACTCATGTCTCTACACTTCTCATTGCTTCAAAACTCGTATTAGCCTCAAATCCCATGGGCGCCTGCGTGGCTCAGTGGGTTAAGTGTCTGACTTCGGGTCAGGTCATGATCTCATGGTTCATGGGTTCAAGTCCTGTCTCGGGTTCTCTGCTGTCAGCGCAGAGCCCACTTAGGATTCTCAGTCTCCCTCTCTCTCTGCCCCTCCTGTGTAGGTGCTCTCTCTCTCTCTCTCTCTCTCTCAAAAATAAAGAAACATTAAAAAAAAATTAGACTGAAATCCCAGTGAATCTCAATGAACACAAAGACAAAGTCTGAGAAGAGTTATCATACATACAAAAATATTACAAGATTTTGCCAACTCATACATGTAGAAACCTGTGAAATATGTATCAGAATGGATTCCAAGGGATAAAGGGATGGTGAAGATTTGGGTCAGCATGATACAAGGAGACTGGTCAGAGATTCTGGGTTCAAAGTTACAGGAAGCACTTAATTTAACCCTAGATTCAAAGGCGACACTGCTCTGAGCCGTCAGCACAGAGCCCAATGCAGGGCTCGAACTCACAGACCATGAGATCATGACCTGGGCCGAAGTCGGCTGCTTAACCGACTGAGCCACCCAGGCGCCCCTAGTTTCTCTTTTCCTGATTGAACTTTGCTGATATGCCATCCTCAATTCCATTTCAATTATGGAAGCCTCCAGCAGCCAGGAGATCTTGGAAAATGGGGGTGCCATTGTTTAATTGCAGATCTCTTGCCCCTATGGCTGGATTGCTTTAGGCATATTCTGCTCTAATTGCATGTTTTGCTGAGTCTTGGACATCTTTGCTCTAGTCACATGATTCCTGGACCAACACTTCCTGATGGAGACTCTTACTGTTGTTAGCACGTTATTAGTAAACATTAGAAATGTTTGTTGTTTCGTAGCAAGGTGTCCTCATGTTGAGAAAACCATTACAAGAATTTACAGATGTGACTTACAATTTGTGATATGGTTTAGGCATTTTTCTTTGAATTTATTCTATTTTTGTTGCTCTATTTTTGTTTTCAATGTGTTTGAATTATGCTGCAGAGGGTAATAGTTAACTCCATTTTACATTTTTAATAAGAAAACTAAGGGTAAATGAGATTAAGCATTTTGACCTAAAGCACATGGAAAATGAGAGGAAAGCTCCAATTAAAACATATCTATTGGGGCGCCTGGGTGGCTCAGTCAGTTACGCGCCTGACTTCGGCTCAGGTCATGATCTCACGGCTTGTGAGTTTGAGCTCCGTGTCGAGTTCTGGGCTGACAGCTCAGAGCCCGGAGCCTGCTTTGGATGCTGTGTCTCCCTCTCTCTCTGCCCCTCCCCTGCTCACGCTCTGTCTCTCTCTCTCAAAAATAAATTAACATTAAAAAAAATTAAAAAAACATATCTATCTGAATCCATGGTATTTTTAAAATCTCCCTCCTCTAGCAAAGGGACAGAGGCTTATAAACCAATATGTGACAAAACTACAGACCTTACCTAGTATCTGGCACGAGGCGGGCAATGCACAAGAAAATGTACTCTAGACTAGCACCTCTAAATATACATTTATGGCAGAACTCAAATCCTATATTCAATAGAATTAAGAAGAAAGAATTTAGAATCAAAGTAATGCTAGTGACATCTTGACACAGAATATCGAATTTCTCCTTCCATTAAACTCTGGATTATCTACTTATTTATTTTACGATACTTTTCCATGCTTCTTGCTATCTCATTTCCTCCAAACAGGATAGCACAATGGAGCAGCCAAATATACAAATCATAAATTATATATGCAAATCCACTCTTATCGGCGACTGTTATCTACACCTCGTGAAACAGCATGAATTTGAAGAGAGACGATACGGACTGGAATCCGGCTTACTATTTCTCAGCTTTGCTTACCTCAGGCGAGTTTCTCGACGTTTTCAAACTCCTGTTTTGATGTCTGTAAAGTGAGGATAACACTCTGCAGGGCTGTGGACAGATTAACCATGATGTTTGGTATAAAGCATTAATACAATATTCATATGGAGGCTAACCTACATATGTAATCTTGGGCAGCCAAAACTTTTGGAACTTGTTTCCTCGCCTGCAAACTGGGAACAGGCACATCTATTGGTGGAGTATTGTTGTAACGATGAGATACAGTGCCACCCACACTCTCACTGACCCCTGCTAGATACGGAAATTTGATAAAACTGCCCATCGCTGTTTCTATCCAACTCATGCCTCTTTAGCAGGAAAGCAAATAGAGCAAGAGGTGTATTCAACCCAGAAGGCATCATTTTTATCAACTGTATTTCCAAATGAGGAGGTTTAAATGCCATTCCTAAAATCGTTCAGCTAGATAGAGGTCTTGTTGATGATAAAGGCAAGCCTACATACATTATTTCGCAAGTATCATTACATACTTTCGTAAGAATCATTACAATGCAATTTTCATAAGCAGTGTCCCTAAAATGGGCAAAATTCTGAGTTATGTCTATTGGGGGATGTAGAATGAAAAGATACTTCCTTTGCCCCTTTATGAATTGTTCGAAGGCAGAGTTTAAAATACAAAGAGGACATTTTTTTTAAAACCCTCATGACAGATGATCTGGCAAAATATATTAAAAGACTTAGGAAACGTATTACTTTTAGACCCAAGAATCCTTTGTTAATAAGTGAGAAAATAATAATGGTTTTTGTACAGATTCACCTCAGGGTTACATATTAAAATTGTTTTAAACCTTAAGATGTTTTTGTTTCAATTTTTTAAAGGAGACACGTTGAGGAAAGGCAATCATTAAAAGGACGGTGTTTGGGAAAATATATTATGATAGAGGAGAATACGTCCAATAATTTTCAGGCACAAAGGACATTCAATTGCATAAGCTGAATGTTTACAATTAAATACGTGAGTATCCTCGTATTAAGCAAAAACAGAACAAAGGAAGTAGTTTGCCAACCTATCCATTTGTTGACCTTCCCGGTTCAGCTTGAATTTCAGCGTCCAGGAAGAGGGTAGCGTGCTGTAGCGTGCTGGTCTCAGTCTATTGGTAAGCGATGTGGTGGCTAGAGGGGCCCTTGTGTTTCTTGCGACTGCAAGACATCTTCAGCAAGAACATCAGGAAACTTTGGGGGGTGGGGGGGGGAAGAGGTTTATTACTTATAAGCCCTGGAAATTACTTGGGTCCACACAGTGAATTCAGGGAGGAGGAGAGAGAGAGAGATATGGACATGGGGTACTACTTTTACTGGGGTCAAGTGTGGGAGCCTCGGGTTTCACGGGCTCACTCTTCATTGGTGAATTAAAAACATAAGAGGAGGATTTAAAGCATAGGAAGAGAAAAACCAAGTGGCCCAATGGTCAGTTATCAAAATCAACCAATGTCTCTAACATAAAGGACCCTGCAGAGGTAAGGGAGGCGGCAGTGGCCTGGAACTTCAGCTAGGCCTGCAGTTGACAGTGTGTTCATTTCAGATAGCTGTCTTTGAAATGGAGATCTCTAAAATCAAAGCCTAAATCAGGCACTTGCATTACAAAAGAAACAAAAACAAAAACAGAAACAAAAAAGCGTTTATACTATAGAGTGCCACATTGCAGGCTACATAGTTGTTTTGGCTTTTTAAATTTTTATAATTATTCCAGTTAGTTAACATACAGTGTAATATTAATGATTCAACACTTTCATACATCACCTGGTGCTCATCACAACAAATGCCTTCCTTAATCCCCATCACCTACTTGGACCATCCCCTGACCCACTTCACTTCTGGTAACCAGCAGTGTGTTCTCTACGGTCTGTTTCTTGGTTTCTCTCTTTCTTCCCCCACCTTCCCCTTGCTCCTTTGTTTTACTTCTTAGATTCCACATGAGTGAAATCATACAGCATTTGCCTTTCTCTTTATTCCCCTCCTTCTCTGCTCTGCACAGTGTCTCAAGTAGACAGTAGGTCTCCTCTTTGGCTTCTGGTTGTGTCAAACTCATGGGCTCTACTAAAACTACCCCTTCCTTTTATCTCTCCAATCTGTGTGCAGCAGTGTCTACTGCCATTGCTAATCTCAGGTTACTTTAAGATCTCCTGTTTGTGCATTTCTCTCTGATGTGACCCATCCTATACATTGAGTCCCCTCCCTTTAAATACTCAAATTATGGAAAGAACCCAAATGCCCATCAACTGATGAACGGATAAAGAAGATGTGGTGTGCGTATATATAATGGAATACCACTTGGAAATGAAAAAGAATGAAATCTTGCCATTTGCAGCAATGTGGATGGACCTGGAGAGTATTATGCTAAGTGAAGTAAGTCTGCCAGAGAAAGACAGATATCATATGTTTTCATTCATATGTGGAATTTGAGGAGCTTGACAGGAGACCATAGGGGAAGGGGAGGAAAAATAAGTTACAAACAGAGAGGGAAGCAATCCATAAAAGACTCTTAAATACAGAGAATAAACTGAGGGTTGATGGGGGGTGGGAGTTTGGGGGCTGGGGAAAATGTGTGAGGGGCATTGAGGAGGGCACTTGCTGGGATGAGGACTGGGTGTTGAGTGTAAGTGATGAATCATGGTTATCTGATCTGAAGCCAAGATTATACTGTATGTTAGCTAACTTGATAATAAATTATTAAAAATAAATACATACATACAAACATACATACATACATACACACGTATATACATACTCAGGGCTAGGGGGCACCTGGGTGGTTCTGTAGGTTAAACATCTGACACTTGATCTCAGTGGAACCTGCTTAGGGTTCCCTCTCCCTCTCTCTCTGCCCCCTCCACTCGCTCTTTTCTCTCTCTCTCTCTCTCTCAATAAATAAATTAATGTAAGAAAAGATCGAAAACTCAGGACTAGTGGCCTTTGCCAAACTGTACCCTGACATACATAGAAATAGACGAAAATGTTAAAACATTAATTTGAGTTTCACATTTGATGAGGTAAGTTCAAAAAATTTTATGACATTCAAGATTCTGTCATTTAACAATCTTTCATCTCTCAATAAGATTTTGGAATTATTTCTCCCATGAAAACTATATGTGTCTTTTATCTGTATGTATACATAGTTATTGGGAACGTTTTTCTTTTTGTTAGCCATTCTAACAAGCTATTCTTTATACATAGAAAAACAATGGATTATTTTTTTTACTATCCATGTTTGAGCACTCCTTTTGCAACATATTTTCATTTTATATTGGGATTCTGTAAAAATTTTGCAAAAGATGGTCAGCCCTTCCCCATGCCACAATTTGAAGTATAGGATGTGGTTTAAGACTATGAGCTTGGAGTCAGAGAGGCAAAAATTTGAGTGTCAACTCAGACATTTAATTATCCGTGAGACCTTGGTAGACTTTCCTAACCTCTAGAAGTCTCTGTTAAATCCTTGGTAAAAATAGAGATATTGGTTGACCTTTTACCATTAGGTTCACATGAGCAGTAAACTTGAAAATGAATGTAAAATACTTTAAAATGGGTTTCCCAATTATTAAAAATTCAACACAACCTATTTATTTTACTATTATAGTAAGTATGAGTTTGACCATAGACTTGAAATAGACTTCATTTTATTAAGGAAATATTTTGTGTGTCTGTTTGTGTTTTTTTTAAATCAGGAAAGGATTTTGAGATTTTAAAACTACTTTTTAAACAGAAAAGAGGCCCTCTGCCTGTTTGATTTTCATCTACACACTAAAATAAGTTCTGCTAATAGTATTGATCCATTTTCCACTTCAGGATGATTGAGATAGATGTATTAATTTCTTCTAATTAAACTCTAGGTTTGTCCAGTATGTTTTATCTATAACCCACTTTTTGATACAGATTTATATACTGTGATAGCCACTCATAAATATTTCAGATGGTAAAAAGCCTCTAATTTTGATGTCTGCCAAGCTGAGCTTCTGAGATGTTTCATGAAGTCTGTATGCCCTTGGGATCAAGACCTTCCTTCTACAAACACTTTAGACATGGTTTTTATCCATCAATTGTCACTCCTCAGTATTAAACATTTATTCTCCAAGTATTTAGAGAACACTCAGTAGGTATCAAATATTGTTTTATTTTCAGGAAATACAATAAAGAAAGATTTTAAAAAAATCTCTATACTGCAGATACAAACAGTGCACCTGTCTCAAAAGTCTACCTAGATAAATAAGAACCAAATAAAGGTCATCCTTGAGAATTCCTAACTACAGATCGACGATGGATTTTTCTAATTGAACTCACATGAACAATTTTCCCTCCTCCCCAACACAAAATATTGAAAATGAAGTTTAAAGAAATGCCAGGCTCACAATGCCATAGTAATTACAGAATCCGATGCAATTCCTATCCAGAGAGGAACATTTTAAAAGAAATTCTAAAACTGCAGTTATATTAAATACAAGTGCATAATTAAAAAAAAACGCTTGGTAAATCGACAAAGTGGAAACCCCCCATGAATGATAGTGAACAAAAATAAATGAATACAGTCATAAAATATGTTTCAAAAGCCTACATACAGCAGATTCCTCAGATGCAAAATGTTAAAATTTCATTACGTTTAAATAAATCATATGAGCAATAAAAGGATAATAATAGAACAGGAAACGATCCAAAAAGTTCAAGCATACTTAGAAAAAAATAAAAATAAAAAACTTCTAGAAGAATAAAAAATTTAATAATTAAAATAATGCACACACTAAATTCACAAAATGAACAGATTAGACATAGCTGAAAAAGAATTCATGTGTTAGCATAGAGCAGAATCAATAACTCGGAATGTAGCGCCAAAGATACGTATAATACAGGGAATATGGTTAAAGTAAAAGAAATTTACAATTTCTTTTTTTTTTAAATTTTCTACAAAAAAAATGCAATATTGTGACCTATAAGAAATATAAATTTGCTCATTCAGATGACCATACGATATTTCTCATATTTGGTCTTCATCCCAGATTCCTGGCTTAGAGCTCTAAAACCATTGGAATCACCTAAATGATGAAATTAATACAGATTTTTTTTATTCTGTTAATCAGGTGACTTTTAGATGACACCTAAGGGTGGGAGCTGGTCGCAAGTGGAGCCAAATGTGTGGTTAGAGGGTTGGAACTTTCAGAACCCTTCCCCACCTCCGAGATGGGGAGAGGAGCTGGAGGTTAAATTAATCACAAATGGTCAATGATTTGATCAGTCAAAGCCTATGCAATGAAGCCTCCATTAAAACTCAAAAGGACTGGATCCAGAGAGCTTCTGAGCTGGTGAACACGTGGAGACATAGGGAGAGTCATGTGCCAGGCTAGGGCTTGGAAGCCCTGTCCCTTTCCCATGCACCTGTCCCCGTGCATCTCCTCCATCTGGCCATTCCTGACTTAGTCTTTTAAAAATAAAGCAGTAATGCAGTAAGTACAATGTTTCTATGAGTACTGTGAGACACGCTAGTGATTAATCAAGTCCAAGGAAAAAGGTTGTGGGAACCGCTGATATATAGGAAGTCAGTCAGAAGCACAGGTGACAACCCAGGCTTGTGACTGGCATCTGAGAATGTGGAGGGACAGTTGTGTAGGACAGAACCCTTAACCTGTGGAACCTGATCTCGTCTCTGAGAAGACAGGGTCAGAACTGAGTTGAGTTGAATTAAATTGTAGGACATCCAGCTGGTGTCCCAAGCATTGCTTGGTGGTGTGGGGGAAGCTCCCTACCCCAATGTAATTGAGTCCTAACATCAAAATAGCAATTGAATGAGAGATTCCAATATACATTTGAGCAGAATCCAGAATGAAAGAATATACTGAGGAAATATACAAAAAGGTAATGATTGTATTCTAGAATTGATAAAAAATATGCAATCCTATGATTTATTATTTTTTGTAAATTTTAACCAAGATAAATGGAAGTTCATGACGAGGAAAATTACCATCAACCCCCAAAACACAGGAAAACTAACCTCGTAGAAGTAAAGACTGAAATATTATCAATATTGATGCAGAAAAATTTATGGGTTCGAGAAATGTTTAAAAATATAAAGTTAAAGAGGGAACATGTTGGGATGAACACTGGGTGTTATATGTAAATCAATTTGAAAATAAACTATTATAAAAAAATAAAAAATAAATAAAAATAAAAATCTGAAGTTAATCAGACTATGATGAATTGCATACATGCGGTAAGTAAGAGTGAGCTATCAAAGGTGGCGATTAGATTGGGTGATTGGCGTCACTAACTGGATGGTGAAGCCATGCTCTGAGATATGGGACAATGGAAATGGATCAAATCTGTTGTACAGAGCAAGAGCAGAGGGCAGACAGTTAGCCGGGTCTACGGCTGTTGCGTTTGAGGTGCTTGTGGTTATTCAAATTGAGATAGGCAGTAGGTAGTTAGCTATGCATATAAGGAATAATAAATGAGAGCTCTTACCTGGGAATATTTGACAGCGATCAGCATCTAGATGGTAATTAAAATCTTGGGAAAGCACGAAATTGTCTAGAAAGAGATTATGGAGAAGAAGAGTTGGAGACTTGGGGGAAGATTGTAGGACTCTCAAATCTAATGGCTAAATATAGGAGAAGCCCATAAAGATAATCACCAGGAGAACCACGGGAGGGGGGATGGCTGTCAGTGTAGTTTTCAAATGGGTTAAACCGCGAGTGCATGGTGTGATAGAAACCAGGTGGGTGAAAGAAAGAACATAGAAAAAGCAATATGAGAAAAATAAAAAACGCCCTTTGGATTTAGCAAACTGGAGTCTTTGATGAATTTACCAAGGTATGCTACAGTTGAGTGGGCCGAGGACATAGCCACGTTGGAATCAGTTGAGAGAGAAGAGGGAAATGAGTAAATGACATTAACTTGGAAGTCTTTCAAGAAATTTACCTGTGAAAGGGAAGGTTATGAAGGGCATAGATTCATAGAAAAGTCTGTTTCAAACTTTAATATGTATACAGTTTTACGGAGTTGAAAAGAATGACATTATTTGACAAATGTCTTGATAATACTAAAACTGGGAAAAGGTCGGAGCCCAGGGCACAGGCGGAGGGCTCTATGTCACAATGAGGACTGGGTTCTCTATCACAGTGGTTCTCAAAGTGTGGTTTGTAGGCTGGCGACATCATCGCCACTCGGGAATGTTTTACAGTTGGAAACCCCAAGGGTGGGGACCAGCAATAAGTGACTTCACAAGCCCTCCAGGTGATTCAGAGGCATGCTCGGGTTTGAGAATTACTGATCTATTGCACCAAGACTGCAGAATGACAGGACGAGTGTCATGCAGCTGGGTTCGTGTTTGGTGAATAAAAGCAAAGAGATTTCCCATGTAATGGGTACTATTTCTTTAGTTAAGAAGGAGTTACCATCAAATGACAGTGAAAGAAGATGAGTTGGTCAAAGTTGGAAGACAAAGGAAAATGTTTCATGTAGGGAGTACATTGACAGGAGTAACATAGTATACTTTCCTGCAGGAACCGAGGTCCTGTTTGAGGCGGGCCATCATTAATTAATAGTAATGCATGCCTTGCTATGTGAGCTTTCCACACCATAGCAGAGATTCTTCCCCTTGAACTTTTTCCTGTCCATATGCACCCTATTCCTATAATCCTTAACGCTATTATTAAATCCAAGAAATCAGCTTAATTCTAAAATCACGATAGGGATGTATCAATAAAAGGATCACAGGATTACATCCTAAGGATGAGGGAAGGATCATAGTTGTTAAGTGTTGGATACAAAAGGGCTTTGGAGATGTTTACGAGATTTCCAAATCTAGAGACAACTCAAGTATATTCTTATTCAGTCAGTTGAATATAGATGAAGTATGTCTGATGTGAGGCTCTTAAAACAGAAATGCATAGAATATGCCAATAGAAACCATGCTTCCCAGAGTAATGGCGACAACAAAGGGCAGGGGTAGATGTCCCATAACTGTCTGAAATGCAGACCTAACTCCTGAACTCTGTAGGGAAGAGTTAACCTTGAGACGACCTGCATTCCACGGACTGAGCAATGTGACAAAGGCCAGGCTAGAGGGTTCGGAATTTTAACTTATTTAACTACAAAGTGCCTTGTTGCCCTGGGTCAGGGGTAAATTGAGGTAGGAAAATAACTGGCTATCAACGTCAAGAGGGCTGTTTTCTACTGGAGAAAGACGTGGCTGCTCCAAAGCTGGACCTGGACGGAAATCAATTACAGGGACGGTTATGAGAGAAGCACTTGATTTGAGGGCCTGAGAAAAAAGGTTTTAGACAAGCTGGTACTTAGTGCGAGTGACAGCACCGAGATGTTTCTTGAAAAGGGGAAAGTGGCAGATATTTAAGGAACCAGGGAACTTCAAGCACCACTGGAAGAGCCGTTAATAAGAGAGCAGAAAGGTCCTGAGAAAAGGAGCCGCTGAGAACATTGAAGGTGCACACTTTAAGAGACAGGAGGATGTCTCGGTTGCTAGAAGGGAGGTGGGGATGAGACCCAACAGACGGAAATGGCGGGACACAGACGAGGGGTTGCAGGCGGAAACACTGTGAGAAGACCCCACTCCTGTGTGACAGCATGATGTGAAAGCAACCCCAGGTCGGAGGGCGTAGGGTTAGAAATAATCCTCTCAGGGTGCCCTAGCATGTCGTGTCTTAGCCTACATGTGCAGAGGCCCCAAATCGCTATGCATGATCCATTCTGAGACTAAAAAAAAAATAATGTTCATTTATTTTTGAGAGAGACAGGGTGGAAGTGAAGGAGGGACAGAGAGAAAGGGAGACACAGAATGTGAAGCAGGCTCCAGGCTCTGAGGTGTGAGCACAAAGCCCGATGGAGGACTCGAACCCATGAATCACGAGATCATGACCTAAGCTGAAGTCGGGCACTTAATAGACTGAGCCACCCAGGTGCCCCTCCAGTCTGAAATTTTTAAAGGTACATCCCCTTACTCATTTATCTGGGTATCTACCCATCCATCCCTAAACACACTTTGCGTGGAAGGCAGAGACAAATTACAAATACGGTACATCTCCATAAGGGTAAGAAAAGGTGTTGGGAACACGTAGGAGATGAAGCCTCAGGGTGGGTGTCAGAAAAGGTTTCAGAAGAGTAGTAGGGATAAGAAATCAAGATGAAGGAATGGTAGCAATGTGGTATTGCGTGTCACAGCAATGGTCAGGTCAAGGGGTATGCATTTAAAAATGGGTGTGTTTAACATGGAGAAGATGTAGAACTGAGGACTCAATTTTTTTATTTAAAATTTTTTTTAATGTTTATTTATTTTTGAGAGACAGAACAGGGGAGAGGCAGAGAGAGTGGGAGACACAGAATCTGAAGCAGGCTCTAGGCTCCAAGCTGTCAGCACACAGCCTGACATGGGGCTCGAACCCATGGACCTTGAGATCATGACCTGAGCCGAAGTCAGACGCTTAACGGATTGATCCACTCAGGCGCCCCTGAGGACTCAATATTTTGACTTTGGAAATTGGTTTTGGGTTCCATGGACCCTATCCAGCACATAGGGCTCTCTCTGGCACTGAACTGATGGAAGCCATAAAACTTATCTATGCTTTATTGCAAGTCTAGGGACAGGATGGCTGGCCCCCAGGTTACCACAGAAAGCTTTTCCTAAAGAGGCAGTGGCCTTTAATACTCTTTGAGGTAGCCCCTGTGTACCTGTATACAGGATCTTAGATACTCAATGAAGAGTTTATAATAATGTCCTCTGAAGACCATCTAAAAGGACCCAGGAAGGCTGAAGCACCTCTGAATACACAGTATGGTAGGGACATGTTCCTCTGTGCTGAAAGAGGTCGGCCACTAACAGATTGTTATGTAATCTACACACTCAAAATTGATGGGCTGAGTGAGAGGGAATCTACTCAGGCACTGTTGTAGATATTGCTACTGTCAGAGAAAGAGTAAAAAATTCTCCTGAACCATATACCCTTCGATTTCATACGGGACTCATTATGTTTAGGTATTGTCTCCACTCCCCTTTCTTCCATTCTTTTTTTTTTTTTTAAGTTTATTTATTTGTTTTGTGTGTGAAAGAGACAAAGCAGGAGAGACAGAGAGGGAGAGAGAGAGAATTCCAACCAGGCTCTGTGCTGTCAGCACAGAGCTCAATGTGGGGCTCAAACTCATGAACCATGAGATCATGACCTGAGCTGAAATCAAGAGTTGGAGGCTTAACTAACTGAGACACCCAGGTGTCCCCTCCCATTCTTTTTTTTTTTTTAATACCCTGCAATTGGGTTTCTATTTCATCTCTTCACTGAATTGTTTATTGTCAAGATCACTAGTGCCTTCCAGGTTGCCAAATTTAATGATCACATCTCCTCCTTATAAGCTCTCAACAGCATTAATAGTGAAGATTAACTCCTTCTTGAAAATCTTTCCTTTCTGAGCCCGTGCGATGACACATCCCTTGACTGTGTTGGAATTTCTTCAGGCCCTCCATCCAGTCTCTCTGGTTCAGGCAACATGGCGGGCCCACAGGGAGTCATTTCTTGATTTGCTTTTCTGTTTTAAGAAATATTCTTTCCAGGTCATTTAATCAAGACATATGACTTTCAAATGCTATCTCTATGTTTATGAAACTCAAATTGTATGTACATAGCTGGTGTTTTTACATACATTTACTTTTTTTAATATGGTGTTCAACATTACTGTGCTCAAGATTAAGCTTTCAAGTCAAGACTATAGGGTCCTGTTCCTTGATTTCATGGCTCCTGTGTGTGTGTGTGTGTGTGTGTGTGTGTTGCATCACACAACTGCACAGTATTTAAATATAAGAAAATTAATATAAAATCATATGTAAGAAATTTGGTATTTTTAATTTTTAATATTTTTCTTTTTAGAATGATCTACCATACTCGGTGGGAGGATACCCACCAGACAGTCCTCACATTCTGGGGAAATAATCGTGTCTCTAGAAAATCAAATCGTGTCCCTGCTCTTCTCTCATCAAGGCTGTCACCACAGCAGAGCAGCACGGCAGAATCCAGAGGATGTCCTGAGTTGTCACCAGACCGGGACACCTTTGCTGTCCTCGCCTCTCATGAGCTTATTTACTTTGTCCAGAGGCCTGTCAACAAAAGTTTTATGGTGGAATAGTTCGTCTGAAATAAACACAGACTCACTGGTTGTTTGGAAATAGCAGTTTCCAATCTATTTATCCAAATAGAGCTCTGCTCGAAGGAAAAAGGATGTGTGGGTGGGCAGAAAATATGTTATTACAATAATTGAGACTGTCCCCAATGTTTGTCTCACGCATAGATTACTGCCTACCTGCCAAGAGTTTAGAGGAGCTGAATAGTTCCCCTGCCAGACAAAACTCTCTCGCCTGCTACCCTACAAAAATTCTATTTTTTAAAGATTATTTAAGCATTTGAACCAATGAAAAGACTATTAATCCTGAGTAATAGCCCTACTCTGGCCATTAATAATAAGGGTCTACTTCCAAAGGAAAAACAAATAACAATCAGGAGTCTTGTGTACTTACAATTTTAGAAAAACTGTCTAATATTTAACCCCTGACACTCATTCTAAAACTTAGTGTTCCATTAATAATCTGCCTGATTATCTTCTGTCTGCTTTTGATTCACCCCGTCTGACACATATCCAGCTCACTGATTTAGGTTCTGGCTTAATGAAAAGGTCATCTCCCTCATAATAGATAGGGCAGGGGTCTGGATATACAAGGCGTCAATCATGAGGGAGAGGTGTGGGGCAGTAAGGAAGAAAAAAAATCACCTCTTTTAGAATTTCTCACATGAAACCTTACTACTTCATGTAATTCAAATTAGCTAATACAGTCTAGTACTTATGTATCTATGGTTATTTATGGCATATTGCTGGTATTTGGGAAAAAAATAGGACTTTTCGGTTTGTAAATGTCAAAGTTACTATAGTTTTATAGATTTTTTTCCCCCTTCACATCGGCCTAGCAATATTGTACTCTGTCTTTGGGGCTGTGTTTCTCAACCTTTGCTATAGGCTAGAATCATCTGACAAGACACTGCCGAGAACGCTGCTCTAAGTCAAGTTCATTAATGCTTCCTCCATGAAAGTTTTCTTTCCACCATGTAACAACATTATCCAAATAATTTTAACCTTCTGAGTTACCACGGGTCTCAATTGGGAATTTCATTATTTCATTTAAACATAATTAGAAAATATATATATGTGCGTGTGTTTTCCTTCTTCACTCGGATGTGTGTCTTGAAGGTTTCTTGAGCTGTGTTGATTTCCTGTCATCCATATTCTTCTCTTTAACCCACCCGAATCTTTGAGCGTCTCCAATATTTGCAAAAGCATCTGGTGTATCAAAGTGTGTCGGAAAAAAACAAAACAAAACAAAACTAGAACACAAAAATAGAGCATTGATGGTACAAGAAACAAGGTTGGAGTTTCCAATCATTCTTAAAAGCATGTAAAAAGTTCATATCCAGACAATGCCCAGGGAAATAGAGTATACAGAAGGGTGTTAACAGACAACTTGAGCCCAATTCAGAGAAATGTGTGATCTGTGGGGTGTAGCATGACACAACCATCATGGCAATAAAAAGATAAGGCTCTAAAGCTATCGCTCCCACATTTGAATTCTATCTCTAATATTTAATAGCGGTATGTTGGGCAAATTACTTAACTTCATGTTTATCTATTTTTTGATCTGAAAAATGTTGTAATAATAATAGTACTGACTTCATGTTACTGCTATAAAAAAGCTTGGTGTATGAAAACATTTTACACATATCAACCATGTGTAACTTTAAGGTAGCGAATAATGCAGACAGTAATATTAATAAATGCCATTATTGTTTAAGAGATGCCATTTTACCATCCATTGCCATGACATTCAATAATACTGAATAATATTAATCGCCAATAATATTGGTGATTCAGAGCACTTTTTCATATTGAATATACATCATACCTACTCACCACATTGGTTAATTGCTTCTCACTATGGGCACCTGTCATGTATTTGTCAATTATAGTGTACCTTAATTGAAATGTGTGTTTTTTCTTGGAATAGAACATTTACAGGGTGTTTTCAATTTCTTAATTATAATTGAAATGCTAATACTATAATTGCTTTGAAGAATAGATTACAACATAGCTGACAGACCGACGTAAAATTGTCATAGAAAATGTGATGTTAAAAAAAAAAAAGTAAATGTGATGTTGTTGTCTGTTGTGTTTCTTTTGTAGACAATGTTTGCCTGAAGTCTTTAGAGCCAGCGCCATCAAATCCAGTATGTAAATGAAAAATCTGACGGACGTTCTTTGAATTTGTTTATAGGCATTTTACAATTTGTGAACGTAATTCCATTCAGATGTCCTAATTAAATGGCAATAATAGTAAAAGTTTATGCTGTATCTAGGATGGAGGGGAAAAAGAAGCATCTTCTAGGGGATGGCCTTAAGTTAATCCAAAGTAAAAGAATTTTAACTGCAGAATGAAACGTTAATATTCAATTCATTTTTTTTTCTTTTTTTTGTTCAGAGTTAACGCTGGATGTTTCCATGGAAGCACACGTTAAGTACACGTTAGCACGCACTTTAACAAGAGGACAAATAACCCACTTTCAAGATGGGAAAATGGATCAAATACACAGTTTCTTCCTAAAGAATATAAACAAATGGTAAGAAGACACATGAAAAGATGTGCAACATCATAAGTTAGGGGAATGCAAATAATTAGGTACCACAATTAGATACCACTTCACACCCACTAGCATGGCTATAATAAAAAGATAGGCAACAAAAAGTTCTGTAGACACTGTGAAAAATTGGAACCTTCCTATATATTTTTGATTGCAATGTGAAACTGTACCAGTTTCTCAAATGTTTACACATAGTGTTACCACATGACCCAGAAACTCCACCCTTAGATACATGCCTGAGAAATATAAATACATGCAAAGACTTGTCCATTAGTGTTCCTAGCAACATGATCCATTATGGCCAAAAAAACGGGATCCATCCACATGTTCATCAAGTGGCAAACTGATAAATAAAATGTATTAAAGAGATCCTCCCTTATCCCATTTCATTTTCTGTGGTTTCCGTTACTCGCAGTTAACCATGATTCAGAAGCAGAGGAATCTCCTTCACACATGTTGTCAGAAGGTCAACAGTAGACTGACACTATGTCACAGTGCCTACATCATTCACCTGATTTCATCTTCTTATGAAAGCATTTGATCATCTCACACCATCACAAGATGAAGAAGAGCGAGTAGAGCACAATAAGATATTTGGAGAGAGAGAAAGAGGGAGAGAGAGAGAGAGAGAGCATATTCATGTAGCTTTTATCACAGGATATTGTTACAATTGTTCTATGTCATTATTAGTTATTGTTGTTAATCTCTCACTATGCCTAATTTACAAAATAATCTTAATCATAACTGTGTATAAATAGAAGAAAAAAATGAGTATATATAGGCTATGGAACTATCTGTGGTTTCAGCCATCCACTGGGGGTCTTGGAACATATCTACCCTGGATAAGGGGAAACTATTACACATTCAAACGGCGGCATATTGTTTGGCAATGAAAATGAATAAAGTACCAATACATGTTACGACATGGGTAGAACTTGAAAACATTAAACCAATGAAAGAAACAATTCACAGGACACATAGATTATCTGATTTCATGTATATGAAATGTTCATAATAGACAAATATGGAAAGAAAGTAAATCATTAGCTGCACAAAGTTTGGGGTAGGCAGTTATTAAATGAGCACAAATAATACAGGCTTTCTTTTTGGGGAGATGAAAACGTTCTATACTTAGATTATGTGATGGATGGACACTGAATACATCAAACACTTTAATTATACAATTTAAATGGGAAAATTTTATCTTACATGAATTTTATCTTGATAAAGTTGTTTGAAAAGTATATTTTTGGTGACTAAATGCTTTTAAACAAAAAAATTGCCATCTATTTCAGTCAATACAATTATCGTTCATTAAATCATGCAAAATCAGTAAGTCAGAATTTTCTATAATCACTACCTTGTTTTCATCTTCTATACTTGCTTAATCCTGCCTTCATTTCTCTATATCCATTCCTTCCAGCAGAATTCTTTCCTTCTCTGAGTTTGTTTCTGATACTTATTGTCATGTAGAAAACCCACGAAACAGAGATATTATAATAATAATAACAATTTATTTCTTCATTTTTTAATGTTTATCTATTTCTTTTGAGAAAGACAGACAGCACATGAGTGAAGTAGAGGCAGAAAGACAGAGAGAGAAAGAGAGAGAGAGAATCTCAAGCAGGATCTGCTCTGTTAGCACAGATTCCGATGTGGGATTTGAACTCAGGAAACCGTGAGATCATGGCCTGAGCCAAAATGAAGCGTTGGATGCTTAACTGACTGAGCCACCCAGGTGCCCCACATTTATTTATTCCTAATTGTATATTGGACCAGGCTCAATGAGGAAGAGTTGTTTCTCGTCCATGTGGTGCTGGGTGATTAGATCTGACTGGAGTGGAAGTATCCAAGACATCTTTATTTCCTGGTTTGCAAGTTAGTTGGAGTAGTTAAAATGGCTGAAGGTGGCTCAGAGTGGCTGTACCTCTTTCTCTCTAGCCATGTAGTCAGACTTAGAGGACTCGGGGCTCTAGAGAATGAACATGGAACCTGCCAGTTTCTCAAAAGCTAGGCCTGGAACTGTCTATCCAGTTCCTAGGAGAATAACTCACGTACTTGTTGACTACAGGCATTAATAAATGCTCTTTAGATGACAAACATTGATCTGTGTTTTGAAGATGGAAGTATACATTGAGCTAGTCTAGTAGGTGTTAGGGAAGCTTTTCCAGAAGAGACAAAACTAAGCAGAAATCACAATGTTGAGTGAAATAAGGATTACATTGTATGTTTGTACATCCAGCCTGGCTGAATTTGGGACCTCTCATCTGCATTTTTTAGTCTGTTCTAGTCCCATGGATCTGTTTGGAATTTGGTTTATTTTCTTTCACGTGGTCTCGTTTGAATGGTTTTATCTTCACCTTTAGAATTCAATCACTTCCTCCTGCTCTGGGAAAATGTCCTGAGAGATAACCTAGCCTATGGCCGTTGGTACCTAACTTGGGTGGGATGATCATAATTTCAGTTCCTAGAAACATGGAAAATATTTTAAGAAAAAGAATGAAAGTTGAGAAAAATAGATTTATAAATCTTACTTGAATTATATCTCTGAAAAAGCGTGTTTTATGGTTTTTATTCAACTACGTTGAATAGGTGTGAAACAAAAAGAAGCTAGTTTTCCTTTTCTGTGAGAAAATAATTTCTGTAATAAATTTCCTAGAGACTAAGTGAATAAAAACCATTTTTCCATTCCTATGAAGTTACTTGTGATATTTATTCTGAAATGTCAGACCAAATTGATGCTTCATGTTTCAGAAGTGTCTAGTTGCCTCAGTGAGGTGCAAGAAAAGGGTTATCAGTTATCTGACCGGGTTTTCCAGGGGATGTATGTGTGCGTGTGTGTGTGCATATACATGTATATACACGAAGTTTGGATGGGAAACTGAAAAGAATGAAATTTAGGCTATAATCTTCATGGAAGGATATGTAGTTAACTCCCATACGATTTCACATTTTTAGAAAGTGAAGTGTTAGTATCTTTGAATAATAAACGTGTTATTTGTAGTTTAAATATTTTATCTGTGATTGTTTTGGTTACAACATTATTATAAAATATTCAAACATACTCTAGCAAAAAAATGCTAACAAAACAATTACTATATACCACTACCAAATTTTAACAACTGCTAACACTTTGCCTATTTGCATTATATTATTTTAAAATAAAAGCCTACAAATAAAGGCAAAGGAATATATTTTCTCCTTAATTTGCTAAGAGCAACTGCCAATGTAAACACGGTGATTCCAACACCTGTGCATATTTTAGATGATACCATATATGATACTTGTCTAAAAACAATATTAAAATATTGTCTGGTTATGTTAAAATCTTCATAAATCTTATGCAGTCCGAAGCTACAGTTACATATTAAAAACGCAGATAAAATTTCTAAGACAATGTCTAACAAAGATAACAAGAGACAAAAGGACCATGTATTGGAATATATATTGGTCTATAAAATGTGTTTTTGAAGATGGAGCTTCTGGAGTGATATAGTAAGGAATTTGGGAAGTATCCTACTCAACAATATTAAAGCCACATAAAATTATTTGAAACAACCATAATTCTAAACAGTACTTTCAGAATTCTGAATTTTGAACAAAGACATATGACAAATATTTATTCCAGAAACACTAATGAACCTTGGATAAAAACAGTGGGAATCTGTGGTGTTGTCACCTAGGTCTATTCAAATCCTTCCCTTCTTTCCAGTTCTGTGAGAACAATAATTCTACCAGTGCAAGGCCAGACAGAGAAAACAGCAAATGAACTTGGTGTAGAAAGCAGAAAAGAGGGACGCTTAGGTGGCTCAGTTGGTTAAGCGTCTGACTCTTGATTTCGGCTCAGGTCCTGATTTCATCATTCGTGAGATCATGCCCCACGTTGGGTTCCACACTGACAGTGTGGGGCCTACTTGGGATTTTTCTCTCTCCCTCTCCTTTTTCCCCTCCCCTGCTCTCTGTCTCTAAATAAATAAATAAACTTAAAAAAAAAGAAAGCAGAAAAAGAGAGAAAATTCTGGGTGTCTATGCACACACCCAAGTTTATGCCTGCTGAGCAGTGGCAACATAGGCTTCCTGCTATGGGAGAAATAGACTCTACTAAAATAGTACAACCACTATACTAAAGATATAAGCAAGTAAACAATCAGCCTTAGATGGGAGGGAGGAAACAGTGCTCAGACTCCATTTTTAAAGTTCAGGTTTCAACAAAATGCATAGAATGAAAAGAAACAGAAAAGTGTGACTCTATACACAGGAAAGAAAAACAAACAAACAAAAAATTGACAAGCCAAACTGCGACAAACTCTGTGACAGATGTAACAGAGATTCCAAAGCAACCATTATAAATCATTTCAGGAACTACAGGAAACCATACATATAGAGGTAAAGGAATGTTTGAGGTCAATGTCAACCCAAATAGTGAACATTAAAGAGATAGAAATTATTTTAAACAAGGATCAAATGGAAATTCTGGAATTTTAAAATAAAATAACCAAAAAGACAACTGCCCTGCAGGAGCCCAACAGTAGAATGAACTGGTAGAAGAATCGGTGAATATGAAAATGGTTGGAAAGAGTTGACGCAATCCAAAAGCAGGGAAAAAGATAGAATGAAGAAAAGTAAACAAATTATCGGAGAAAAGAGTACACCATTAGCTTCATCAATACAAGCATCATGGGAGTACCAGAATAACAGGAGAGAAAAAACGAGCATGGGGAAATGTTCAAAGAAATTATGGCTGAGTATTCACCAAATTTTATTTTAAAAACATTAGATATCCAAGAAACTCAACAAACTCTAAATGGGATAAACACAAAGATCCATAATTAGACACGTCACAGTAAAAACACTAAAAGACAAAAACACAGAGAAAAATCTCGAAAGATCAATGAATTGTCATGGATAAAGGAACCTCAGCTTTAAGATTAAGATTTAAGAGTTGGCTTCTAATGAGAAAAAATGCAGACCAGAGAGGTGCCTGGGGGCCTCCGTTGGTTGTGTCTGACACTTCGTTTGGGCTTAGGTCATGATCTCATGGTTTGTGAGATTGAACCCTTCATCGGGTTCTGTGGGGATGATGCAGAGTCTGCTTGGGATTCTAGTCTTTCCCTTTCTCTCTCTCTCTCTCTCTCTCAAAATAAATAAATAAACATTTAAAAAAATTCAGGCCAGAAAGCAGAAAGCTAACATACTCAAACTGCTAAAAGGAACAAAACAAACTATTAACTATGAATTCTCATGTACAGTAAAGTTACCTTTCAAAAGAGAAGACAAAATAAAAATACCACTCGATCAATGAACATTGAGGTTATTCCTTGTTAGCTGACCAACTTTAAAAGGGATACTAAAGGTCATCTTTAGGCAGAAGAATATGACTCCAAACAGTAATTACGGTAAGAACAAGATATTGATTATGTTAATTGTGTAATTAGCAATGATAGTTAAAATGCATATTTCCTTTTTCTCCTTGTTAAAAAGTAATTGTATAAAATAATATGTATATATTTTATTCTTTAAAGAGAATAGTTGGAAAACTCATATTTCCCCATTCCAAACTTGATAAAATTATACAGTTATAAAGACAATATAATAGTGACATAATGAAAGTAATATAGACCAATAGGATAGAATTGATAGTATAGAAATAAAACCTATACATCTGTAGTCAATTGATTTCAACAAGAGTGCCAAGAAAATTCAATTGGGAAAAAGAGTCTTTTCAAAAACTGCTGTGACAACTCAGTACCTACACACCGTGGAATGAAGTTTGGGGTCTAGATTACGTCATAACAAAATTGAACTCAAAACTGATCAATTACTTCCTTGTTAAAACTAAAACTAAAATTCTTAGAGGAAAAGGTAGTGTCTTATACATGACACCCAAACACAAGCAATAAATGAAAAAAAAGTATTATTAATTGGATTTCATCAAAATTAAAAACTTTCAGTTTCCCTGTCAAATTTATCCATAAATCCCCGTATATGCAAAGAATCTGTGAGGTAGCCGGGCATACTGGTTACCAGTTAGTGGTAACACTGAGCCATGGGGGAACCCCAGGACATTAAGTGCTGTGTACACAAGCAAAGCCTGATCAATCCCAAGAACTAGATGAAAATAATTTAAACAAAAAGAAAGAAAAGAAAAAGGCTGAAAGAGCTTGGTAATAAAATTTAATCTCCAGGTTTAAGAATTCGAAAGTTTATACTTCCCATAGCTTGAAAACAAAGAATTCGAATTCAACAGGGGCATTCGAGAAGTGTTCTATGAATTGATATGGGACCCTTGACGAAGAGGGTGTTTCCCTTTTCCTGAATGTGGGCAGGGAACTCCCGCCACCCTGAGGCCACATTAGTTTCAGCATCCTTGGGGTAGACTTTATCCTACTGTAATGTTTAAAAAAGACATCAGTGTATTTAAACATCCATTAGAGATAAAGAAACTTAGTTTCTATCCAGGAAAAACAGGTATTTTCATTATAATCTGTCCTCGGAGTCCGCCTATTAAGTTGGAACTTTGTTGAAATCCTGAAAGAAATATTAATTCAGCCATTTCTAATTTATACATTGGTGAGCTTCATCCTTTTAATTGGTCTGTTAATAGCATCCATTTTAGTCATGGAGAAAATGAGAGCTGAATGTATAAAGCTTATATACATAGAATCCTGAGTTTTCTGGATGTGGAAGTGAATATCATTTGTAGAAGGAAGTGCCCTAAAATAAAAGAAAATTTATACCTTTGGAAGACTGAAACATTTCCCTTAAGTTTCTTTGTTTTCAATTTTTTTAATGTTTATTCATTTGTTTTTGAGAGAGAGCACAAACAGGGGAAGGGCAGAGAGAGGGAGACACAGAATCTGAAGCAGGCTCCAGGCTCTGAGCTGTCGGCAAAGAGCCCGATGTGGGGCTTGAACTCACGAACCATGAGATCGTGACCTGAGCCAAAGACAGACGCTTAACTGACTGAGCCACCCAGGTGCCCCTTCCCTTAAGTTTTTGTATATGTTTGTTGTTTATGTGAGGATGAACAGAATATTTCAGTTGGCTTTCCAAATTAAGACGGAGAATAATGATCAATTAATTTGTGCCATGCACCCTGTCAGTCTTCATACATTTGTCAGGTATGTATAGAACTACTTTAGTGAAACTTTATTCTTCGATGAGCTGATTATTATTCTCTTGCAGTAAACTTCTCCCCCAAATTTTCTTATTTTTGCCCTATTTTATAATCATTCCCCTCAGGTCCATATCATTTATAATTTTAGAGTTATTTTGTTTTTCAATTACATAAAAATGAAAACAACAAGAAAACCTGAGGGTCAGAGAGGCAAATATTAATCATCTTTAGTCAAAGATGTTGAAATGTCATCACTGTATTTGTACAAAGTATTTACCATGAACAAGGCACTTAATACTTTCTGTTCATATTTCAGTTGACTCTGAAAACAGCTCAGAATTTGGATGCTGTTATTATGTTCACTTTAGAGAACAGTCAATGGACATTAAGATTAAGTTATAAGGGTGCCTGAGTGGCTCAGTCAGTCAAGCGTCTGACTCTTGATTTTGGCTCAGGTCACGATCTCATGGTCGTGAGTTCAAGCCCTGCATCAGGGTCTGGGCTGGCAGAGCAGAGCCTGCTTGGGGTTTTGTCCCCCTGTCTCTGCTCCTTCCCAACTTGTGCGCGCTCTCTCTCTCCCTCAAAATAAATAAATAAACATTAAAAAATATTAAGTTGTTAATATTAAGCATTTTGAAGCATTCAAAATCTGGAACTCGACACGTAACACTTCTATGTTCTAGTACTTTTGGCTAGAAGTGAAACATAGATTGCTAATTCCACAGATTGCTATTCCATGGAAACTTTTACTGATTACACAAATGTAATTTAATGGGATAGACAAGTAAGACACCAATATAAGTAAAAACGCTATCAGGAAGCAGCATGGGACAAGGGTGATTTTATAGCTTTATTGAGATTTAATTCATATGCCATATATTTCACCCAGTTTAGTTATATAATTAAATATAACTTAGTGTGTAACTTAGTGTGTCTTAGAGTGTGACAACCACTATAATCTAATTTTACAACCTGTTTATCACCCTAAAAAGAAACCCATGTCACTAGCAGTCACTTTCCATTTCCCCATCCCTAGGTGACTATTAGTTTGCTTACTATTTCTACTTGAACATTTGCCTATTCTGAACATTCCATACAAATGAAGTCATACAATATATAGTCTTTTATGATTGGATTATTTCACTTAGCATAACATGCTAATGGCTCCTCTATGTTGTACCAAATATCACTATATTCCTTTTCTTTGCCAAATAATATTATATCACGTGGCTATGCCATTCTTTGCTTATGCATTCTTTACCTGATGGACATTTGTGCTGTGTATACCTTTTGGCTATCAAATAAGACACCATTCTATCTCCCAATAGAATAATTAAGGAATGTTGAACTTTGATTTTTAACTTCCCTACAATATGGACTGAGTGATTTTGAAGTTTCTGCTAAATGTAGTAGTCTATGATTCTGTAATTTTTTATAATAAAGAAAATATTAAAATAATTAAATCCCTTAATTAAATATTTTCTTTAGGCCAGGAAGTTGTGTGTTTCCAGGGCTAATAAAAAGAAGCAAGTGGATTTCCTTCTAGTCCCATCAAAATACCATGCATGCAACGAGATAAATGAAGTCTTCAGAACATTAGTGATATATATATATATATTTTTTTTTTCACAAAATGGGCCAAAGGGATCTTGAATGTTATAGAACGTGTCACAAAGCAATTGAGAACTAAAATGCTGCCCTGGTAAGTTCAAAACATTTTAATAATGGTCATCGAATTTTGTCTTTAACTTCCTATGGAAAGGATATAATTTGACTGTTTTAGTCTGTTCAGGCTGTTATAACAAATGCCACAGATTAGGTGGCTTATAAATAACAGAAACATATCTTACACAATGCTGGAGGCTGGAAGTCCAAGACCAAGGTGTTAGCAGGCTCAGTGTCTGGTAAGGGCCCATTTCTTGGTTCACAGGTGCTATGCACTCATATGGAAGAAGGGAAAAGAGAGCTCTCTGGACTCCACCTAATCCCATCCCATTGGGGGTTAAAATTCAACACATAAATTTGGAGGAAACACAAATATTCAGTCATTGGCCTTTCACCCCTGTCTCTCCAAAATTCATGCTGATCTCACATAACAAAATACAAAAATTACATCCTAACAGCCTCAAAAATCTTAACTCATTCCAGCATCAGCTCTAAAGTCTTAAATCCAAAGTCTCACCTACATATCATCTAAATCAGATATGGGTGAGATTCAAAGTATGATACAGCCTGATGCAAAATTGCTCTTCAGCTGTGAACATGTAAAACCAAACAAGTTAGTTTCTAAAATACAACGGTGGGACAGGCATAGGTTAGACACTTCCATTCCAAAAGAGAGAAATAGGAAAGAAGATGGGTGTAATTGATTCCATGTTAAGTCCCAATTACAAGCACAACTCCATGACATTTTAGGTTTGAGAATAATCCTCTTTGGCAAAACACTCAAACCCTCAGATCCATTGGGGTGGAGGGCCCTTCTAGGCCCACTAGGGTGGCAGCCCTGCCCTTATGGCTTTGCCAGGCAGGGATTGGGCCTCCAGATCTAAAAACTTGAGACACACCCACCCCCATGACTTTGGGGACTATCACACTTACTAGTCAGTTTGGAAAGTGGATAAACTAAATTCGCACACCTAGTTTGCATCTACAGTGCAAAAAAACAGTATCTGTTTTTTTCCTGCCCATCGTTTGATATTCCTTATTTGATCGGAGCACCTTGATCTTTATTTGAGTAGTGACATATTCTTATCTATGTATGTCTGCTAGAGCTAATGTCACCTGCTGTCGCTAGTTACAGCAAATTAGAATTATAGTGAGTAGATCAGGGAAATTGAAATGGTCATATTACCAATCCCATGCCCAGGTACTTGATTAGGAATTTCTTAGAGAAATGGGGGCTACACTTTCTAAGTTGATATAATATAAGCCTAAAGGCGTTAGTGGTCATCCTTGTCACAATATAGACAGAACTTGCCTGATCATGAAACTAAAGCAGGAAATATTGGTCAAAATAAATTCCCGTGGCATCATGTGAGTACCCCAATTCAGATTTGCAGGGACCCCATCTACGCTAGCCCTTGAACATCTTCTAGAAGAGTAATAATCCCTTCCATCTTGCCTAAGGAATTTCCCTTTTGTTTTCTTTCACTTTCATTACCAATGTCAAACTGATCCTAAAACCCAGATATTTTGATTGTCAGATTCTTAGCTCTGTGGTTTTCTTTGACAGCATGGTACCTCAGACTCTTTGACTTACTTAATGATTGCCAGAACGAAGTACAATCCGGGTTGCATTTGACACTTTGGATCGTTATTCAATCCTGGCAACTCTTCTAACACTTAACCCTAAATAAGGGTTCTTGACAGTGAATCCATAACAACAAGGAAACACAACCTGACTATATCCTGAGACATTCCCACATGAGGAGACTCAACTCTTATCTTCTCCCTCTTTTGGCAAGAAGGATTAAACAACATGACTGCCTTCTTTTTCTTCCTCTTCTACTTCTTTCTTCTCTTCCTCCCCCTCCTCTTCTTTCTTTACTAGTTATATAGTGACCACAACTGCTAGTCATAAAGAGATGATAATTACAATCTTTTTATCTCGAGCACTTACATAAAGTAAAAATTTTGATGAAGAAACCAAGTGAAAGAAGTTATAAGAGTCTTTTCATTCAGGAGTTGGCACCAGGAATTGGGATGCAATCTGTTTTAAGAAAACTTCAAAATAGAATGACCACCTATGTGTTCCATTTTATGTGTATAATCATTTGATTATGGAGTTATATTCATCACTGTAAAATACAGCACAAAATCAATTGCGTGATAACAAAACATCGAAATCACTTCTGCACTACACTATCAATCCTCATGCAAACAAACCTATCCATCCGGAAATAAAAAAACATCCCAGTAGAAAAATAACAAGATATTAATAAATATCTTCCCAAATAAAAGTTAGAAATATTAAATACAAGGGTGCCTGGCTGGCTCAATCGGTTAAGCAGCCGACTTTGGTTCAGGTCATGATATTGCGGTTTGGGAGTTCGAGCCCCATATCAGGCTCTGTGCTGACAGTTCAGAGCCTGGAACCTGCTTTGGATTCTGTGTCTCCTTCTCTCTTTGCCCCTCCCCTGCTTGTTCTCTCTCTTTCTCTCTTTCTCTCTCTCTCTAAAAAATAAAATAACATTAAAAAACTTTTTAAATAAAAAAATAATAAATACATAAAAACACAAAAAATTAAAAAAATTAGTAAGAAGAATCTATCTTTTATATTAGATACTAACTTCAATATGGGTGATTTTCATTTTCCTTAGCACAATTTTCTCTTTTTACAGTTCTTCGACAACTAATCTGTATTATTTTGCATTCAGAAATTCATTTTTCAAGGTAATTTGAAAATGTCTGAAAAACGGACCTACGATTTGGAATTTCTTTTTAAAAATGTTAATATGTTTAGTGTTTTCTTCATTACAGTCTATTTCTATTTACCAATCAGCAAAAATAATAAATAAAAGTCTAAAGATTAAAATTGTACGATATTATTCTCAGTGTCTTCAAAAATAAACGATTTATAGTAAATTCCATTTTTTTGTCC
Source organism: Paguma larvata (assembly GCA_030068075.1). Lineage (NCBI taxonomy): Eukaryota > Metazoa > Chordata > Mammalia > Carnivora > Viverridae > Paguma > Paguma larvata. The sequence continues at coordinate 176,533 of JAINVK010001115.1, forward strand.
ATTAGATTAATCAGCATAAGTAAAAACAGTGATGTTTTATTACTTAAGAGAGACTTATAGTATAAATGTTAGGGAAAGAAATCTCACTTGTCCAGAATTTCTCAGAAATAAAGCAAAAGGACAAAATTTGTATATTTGTATCCTGTCTCTAATAAGAACATTCAAATAGTTCATTACATTCCAGCACTATTTTAATGAACTTTAATGAGTCATTGATGCAGTCTAACAGCGTGCAATAAATGCCAAAAATATTTGTGCCTTTTAAATTCCCTACTAAATTTGTGCCTACAGATCCAATTCCCTGGTTTCTAAAACAATCTTTCTATTTTTAATGTGCACGGTTCTGCATTCAAATGAGATACACAGAACTAAAATATGAAGCTTTAATAATGAGATTTAAGGATATATAAAAATCAGATGTGCTAATTTTAAATGGAAGTATTATTTTCATCCCCCAATTCTCATTTAATAAGGTTTAATTTGCTACAAAGTACATAGTCATTAAACCACATTAAGATGAGTCATAAGACTCTCCAGACTAATGGAAATTTCAGAGATAATGCTTCAGGAATGGGTGGTAGGGGGACTTAGAAAGTGGAGAGAGCGCAGTGTTGTTACATTAAGATTATTTCTTAAATTTAGCCCTCTACAAAACTCATATTCTGATATCAAGTTCAGATGATGTCCAAATATTTTTTAATTGAAATGTTTTAAACATAAATTTTGGACCTAATTTTCCTTCATATGACTCAAGTTTCATACTCCATATAAAACTTTAATACTGAAAGAAATATAAGTTTCGAAAATTATGTTTATTAAGTAATTTATAGTCATCCCGTCTCTTCTACAGTTAATTTGAATTAAATTTAATATGACATTAATATGTGTTCCTTTGATAAGAGGGAACACTGCAGAAATGAAAGATGTTATACAAACCCTCAAATGCCCACTAAAATCAGCGACAGGTTCTGAAAAGAGGGGATTGAATTAATTCTTTTAATTGTAGGTGTTGTCTCCAGAAGATACATTTCAGATAGCAAATGTTTTCTTTCTGTGTGTGAATGAAGATGGAGATGAGAGTTGGAGTGGGGATGCTGTCGAAATTTAGTAAGGTGTTTTAATTTTAAGTAAAAGGGAGTTTAATAAAAAGGAGTAGTATCATAAGTAGAAGTTCAACAGGGGTATTTGGGGACATATTGAAGGATGAGCCTTTGCCCACGGACTATAATTTTTAGCTTCTTGAGCCCTGGAGAGCTTTGGCCATCATTTAAATGTTTTCCATGAACACCGATTGGACAGCATATGCTAGGAAAGACGTGGACAAGGTTGGTGCATAAAAATCACTAGGGCCCAGCCCTTTCTCTTATGTTACAGCGTCCTAGAAATAATGAGTTAAATAACTACATAAAATAGAGAATTGCTTGAAATTATATGGTATAGGCATGACATACTAAAAATGAAGAAAATTGGAGACCATATTCTGCCTTAAGAAGTAGAAAGGCAGAAGTTCTGTAATTCTACGTTGTTGAAACAGGAGTTCATAAAGTTATCTGACACAGTGTTATTTTCTTCATTACCCGTATTAACACCTGACAAAGAAAGTATTCTTCAGACGCATCTGAGAAAAAGTCAAGGGAGAATTGTGGTTCTTGAAACTGGTTGATGAATGGACGTACCCGGGAATTTTTCATACCCAAACATGGAGATCTCCATTCGGAGTTTCACTGTATCTTTGGTAGGAACATGGCATTTGTTTTTAATAAATAAAATGAAAGAAAAAATAACAGAGAAGGGAAAAAAGAAAAAGAAAATCTATATTGGTGATCTTTTTTCTATTGATAAGCCATGGCCATGTTTGGGAACAAAGAAAAATGGAAAATTATATACAGGAGAGTGACATGTAATCAGATTCTAAGACTGGTTGGGCTCAAATCATGAAGAGTCTTAGGTATCATAAAGCATAAAAAATAATCAGTAAGCAATTAAAAAGACGTGGGTTAGCAAGATGCAGCATAATTATATTGGTCCTCTAGTTAGGACAGGATATGGGCAGGGAAGGGGAACCTGTTTTAATAAATCCAGCTTTAAGCCCATAAACCCACATTGATCCCAGGGTAACTGAAAGGAGGAGTGAATGGATTAAGATGGATGATTAAATTAGAAGGATCATGGAAGATGAGGCTTCAATGGTTATTCAAGTCTTTAGCATGGGCAAAAGAAATAAAAAAGAAAAAAAAAGCGGTAATGACATTGACTGAGGAAAATGAAACAGTTGACAATTTCAGTTTTGTGAAAAATGACAACCCTTATTAACATTAACGGGGATATTACTGGATGTCAATTACTTTTCTAAGATTTTTTATACATATTAAATTATCTAATCCTCACAACTAAGGTGTGACGTAAGTACTATTATTATTTCCAACATATAGATAAAGAAATTAAATACAAAGAGGTTTAATAATTCACACAACATCAAAAGTTATTAAGTGGCAGATGAGAAATTGACACTCATTTGGTCGAACCCAAGGGGATGCCTTACCTTCTCTGCTAATGCTAACTCAGGGGCCTGTTGGATTTCAGTGAACACTGGTCAACAGTTACTCTCTTTACCTTAGCTTGTTTGATAAGATCATCTAAAGTGATAATTATAGCTCTGCATTTTTGGGATTTTAATACATGCAGATGCAATATTTATAAAAATAACACTTCCAATTTGGTCAGGAGGGAATGGAGATATATAGAAATAATGTTTATATATCGCACCGAAACTGAGTCAGTATAAAAGTAAAGCAGATTATGGTAAGTTTTCAGTTGTAAACCATATAGAAATTGTAGAACAGTAGGGAAAGAATTTAAAAATATATAATTAATTGGTCCAGTATAATAAATAAAAAAATAAATACAGTTTACTAGTGTTAACAATATTGTACATTTGAAAGTTGCTAAAGGAATGGATTTTAAGTTTTCATAAGAAAAAAACTATACGTGGTGATGGCTGTTAGCCAAACTTACTGTGGGAATCATTTTGATATATGTATGTCAAAGCCGTCACCATATCTTGAAATTTAACCTCCAAACTCTATCTCAAGTTTATCTACTTCTCCAAATAGCATAACAAATGTATTTATTTCCTGCCTCCAATGCAAAAATCCAATTCGAACGATCTTCATTTCAATTACAGACAATTTTTATATCCTCTTCATAGATCTTGCAGATTCCATTTTCATCTCCCACCAATACTTCACATACCATTTGGAACATGTGTATTTAACATATAAATTAAATAATTTCACTCCTAAGCTTACAATAACTCCAACTGTACTTTGAATAAAATTCAATCACGGTATTATATTCTACAAGTCTCTTGCAAGCATCTTACTCAAATCTATGCATTAACTTAACTTCATAATAATTACCTTCCTAATTTACTACATTATACCTGCCCTGAGCTTCTTTAGGACCCACAAGTATTGGGATTTATTTTTCCATGTGATATTCTTCATGCTTGAGATTTTTTTTTTTTTTACAAAGATCTTTACATGAGTGGTAGGTTCATTTTTACTTCTCAGAAAACAGTCTGAAGGCGTATATACCTTTCTGGATCAAACTACCTATTTCTTGCTTTACTTTTTTATCTGCAGTGCAATTCTATTTTCATTTCATTAAAAATACACAATTCAACTGTTTGTTGCTTCGTTTACCTCTCTGTGGTCTGGTGCCTCACCGGAGTGGAGATTCATGAAGGCAGAAACCACCCGCAAGTTCACCACTGTATGCCAAACATCTAGCATAGAATCTGGCACACGGCAGATACACAACAAACACTAGTTAAGTAAATGAATGAGCAAGATGCTGAATGCCTACTAATGCCAAAAAATTCTATGGGCGGCAAATGTGTTTTACCTAAATTCTCATCAATTACCGATTCTCAATGATTTCTTGCCTGAATACCATTGGAGATGTATTTAAGTTTATACTAATAACTTTAATAGGACATTTTGAGTGCTTGCGTGTGAGATCCTCAGAAGCTATGCATGAGACTAAAACAGAGAAGGTGTTGATATAACTGATACCAATGAATATGGATTTATTATTCTCTATATTCCCTAATGGTATGAAATGCAACTGAAGATACCCCACCGCTTGGGGAGACTGGTTAATGGAATAACAGTCAGTGTGGAGCCGTGAGGAGAAAGAAACACCTGAGGATAAAAGGCACTGAAACCCAGCACCCGTTTGCACCCGGTGGGTGTGTTGCAGGTCCTAAAACTCTTCCCTGACATCTTACAGATACACGTTTGAGAATATACATACAAATGTTTTAGAATGATAATAGTTAATATACTATATATTACATCACAATGGACCAATGTATCATAACAAAAACACACTGTTATTTCTAATGCCAAACAAATAAATATTCATTTTTAGGGGAATAAAGATTACAATATTATCTACTTCCTGTAACTTTTTTGACCAAATTTACAAACGAACTTTCAGATTTCAGGGTTTTCTTGTTATTTCGGAATTACAGGGAAAGAGTTTGGGATCTGTAGCTATTTAGATAAAATTAATGTTCTCTCTTAAGAAATTTATGTTTATAACATTTAAACAAAGCCATAAGTATGAAAAGCAATACTTCCTTTTGTGAAAGGAAAACAGGTCATATTATTTGTGCACATAGGAATCAAGCAGAAGGCTTACATGTACTGGTTTCATTAAGGACAGTAAAGGAATTAAATGTGGCCAGCATGTCATAGTGTTACGGGTAAACTCTTTACAGACAGTAGCAAATTCTGATGTCCCTATCATGCTAAGGTTATGTGAAAGATACAGCTTTGCTACCTAGGAAAATCTGTGACATGGCTGATTAAATATAAACTCATTTTGAATATAGAACTCAGTTCTTGCCAGTATGGCTCTTACAATATTAAAAAAATTGAGCAGCCAAGAGCTCAGACTGTGCTAGTTGCTCGGGAACACCGTGGCTGGTTGGTGTAACACATGAATTGGCTGATCCAATCCTTGTGTGTTTCGTTTATTTGTTCGTTTGCTTTTTTAAAATTTGACTATAGTTGACACATGATGTTACATTAGTTTCAGGTGTACAACAGAGTGATTCAACGACTTTATATGTTACGCATTCCTCGAAATATTAAAGAAATACCATATGATCCAATAATTCTGCTACTGGATATTTACCCAAAAAACCCTAACACATTAATTTGAAAAGATATACTCACCCCTGTGTTTACTGAAACATTACATAAAATAGCCAAGATATGGAAGCAACCGAAGTATCCCTTGAGAGATGGATGGATAAAGATGTGGTATATCATTTGTTTTGTTTTGTTTTTGTTTGTTTGTTTTTTTGATATTCTGGCATCTTCCAACTTAGTAACAGTAACTACCGCCCTTCTACACACATACACACACACACAGACACGCACACACACCTAGAAATGAGCCAGAGATAAATTATCCTAGTTCACTTTCAATTGCTTGGTAAAATCTGGTATTTAAGTTGCATATAGAAAATAAAAATTCATACATACACGAATTCCTCATAACTTGGTCCTAATGTATATGGGCCGTAGGACTTCTGTGATTACCTCATTCCTATGTCTTCTATGTTTTAGATATTCATATACATTTGGGAGAAAGAAACCTCCTTATATCTGATAAAAAAGAGTCAAGAGAAAGCAGGAAAAACTTGGTGGGCTTGATTCAACTAATGTATATTCAGACAAATTGGTTTGACTGCTACCAATCCGAAAGAGTGAGATAGTGCTTCTGGTTCAAAAATTTAAGTCAGTAAATCATTATTGAGCATCTTTCAATTGCAAGGTCCTAGAAGGGTATTCAGAGATAAAAACTAGTACCAGTTTTCTTCCAGAATATTGCAGTCTATGTAGGATTAAAATGAATGAAGAAGCCTGAAAAAATGACAAGAGAGACAGAGACAGAGATTTAAGCTTTAACAAGGGAGGCTGATTTGCTTAGGTAATTTTTTTTAAATATTAAATATGTGGCTTTGTGGCTAATCTTTAAAACTTTGAATGTGGAGATGTAAAAGGTGGAAAAAAGAAGTTTCGAGGCTAAAGAGCAATGTCAAAAACATTGGAGAGCGTCACTATTTTGACTGATGACTTATGGTGTTTTCTGCCGATTTACCTCTTCAAATCAACAAAAATATGGGGCACCTGGGTGGCTCAGTGGGTTAAGCTTCCGACTTTGGGTCAGGTCATGATTTTGCAGGGGTGAGTTTGAGCCCCGCATCGGCTCTCCGTTGTCAGCACAGAGCCTGCTTCCGGTCCTCTGCCCCGCCCCCTGCTTCTCTCTCTTTCAAAAATAAATAAATAGACCTAAATGAAAACAAAACCCAAAACAGCCAAAAACAAACAAACAAACAAAAAAACCGGTGGCCCTAGGGGGCACAGACCCAAGCAGCGAAAATGAGGATAATAATGCTTGATATTTCCTCACTGTTCTTGTGATAAAAATTTCCCCAAGATATCTCTAAGAATACAAAGAACTGCAGCGTTAATACTTTTGAAATTAGTATAAAAGGAAAATTAACGCATTTCCTAATAAAACCTGTGATGCTTGCCTATTTCTTTTAACATTGGAGCCAAAGTCTTTCTTTTTTAAAAAAATTTTTTAATGTGTATTTATTTTTGAAAGAGAGAGAGAGAGACAGAGCACAAGTGGGGAGGAAGCAGAGAGCTAGAAAGACAGAATCTGAAGCAGGCTGCACAGGCTCTGAGCTGTCAGCACAGAGCCCAATGTGGGGCTCAAACTCACTGACTATGAGATCATGACCTGAGCTGCAGTTGGAGGCTTAACTGACTGAGCCACCCAGGTGCCCCAAAGCCAAAGTCTTTCTAAAGCAACTGCACTCTGTCAGATACTAGGTCTACAGTTCTATATTTATGAAACCAGGGTTAGACACTGTTTGTTTGTCAGAAACATCTATGTAAAATTTTCCTTGGTCACTGTAGAACATACTTGAGTTAATTCCGAGTGTGTGTATCATCAGATTTTACATCTACTGTATTATGTACCATTTTTTGGTGATACGTGATACATTTGTCATAAATTCGGATGACAACCAACGGGAAGAGGAGAGATCGTATTTTTAACTCCAACTGACATGGCAAAACTGATCTATGGCATTCCTTTCAAAATCATTCCCTTCTGTTGTCATGTATTTCTTGTTTTTAGGAGCCAAGTCATATATTCTTTAGCTCAATTACCTTTTCAACTAGTAGTATCTCCTCTTTAAAAAACAGTACCTTTAATCTGCAATTTATTAAGAGATGTTTTGGGACTTAGAAGATGAAGTAGAAGAAGTGGATCAGTAACATTCCCAGTGCCAGTTGAGGAGGAAGGAAAATGAAACACTATTATGAATGGATGGATGGATGGATAGAAATAAATTATATGAACACATGAATGAATGAATGCAGAATTCTAGTATATCTGGGAAACCCTCATGTGGTTTATAGATGGTTGTTGAATTCAGATAAACCTCACAAGGAAGTGAACTGGGAAGGAAGTATTTCCCAGTTCTTTGGAGCTATCTGCCTTTATCTCGTTCCTCCCTTTGGGGTGAATAAGAAGCACATTACCAAATGTACTTAAATACTTAGCACAGTGTAGAGAACAATTCCGGAAAATGTAAGATGTCCACATTTTCAGTTTAGGAAATGGTAGAATATCCAAAATGTTGTATGTCCTTTGCATAGACTCTAAAAAATTCGACTGACTTAACTTGTTCTGATAAATTTTACATATATGATTTTATTTAATCCACAAAGAAAGTAAATAACTTTCTCCAGGTTAGACTGAAGGAAAAGGCAAAGCAAAGATTTAAATCAGAATCTGATTCCAAGGCCATATTTTACACAAATTAAGCATGCTTCCCACAGTCTGAGGAATTATTTTCTTCTTCTAACTCTCTAATATGAAGGAAGAGAAATGTAGCTGATATCTACCCCACTGAGGAATATTGCCTTATCTTTTCAATTCTGTAACTTTCTCTGCATGCACAAATGCAGAAGTCTCTGTAGATAATAGTGTAGAATAGTATTTGTTGTCGTTGTTATTTTTATATAGTATTAAATAATCACATCATGATTTATGATGCATTATACATTAAAACCTGCTCCTGGGTGTTTTAAGCTGATGTTTGAAACATTAATGTGCATGTTGTCAATAGGAATGTCAAAATTCCCAGGTGACTGACTGTAACATAATAATGTAACTGATTTGGAGATCTTAAAGTCTCCATTAATCAAAAGGGCTGCTCCAGTTGCTCGGAATGCCCATCTTGGGGCAGTCCACCACTCACTAATTTGGAGTGAGAAGACCATTATGTTCACTTAACAGCCTTTCCACTTTAGTATATCCCCGATTACGGGGCAAGCTCACTGGCCAGGCCTAAACAAAGCTTAACTAAGTGTAATTATTATATCTTTGCAGTGAAACAATGAAATTGTTTATGCAGCCAAACAATCTTCACAGATGGACACTCAATATGCCTTTGCAGAAAGAACGCACTCTATCTTGGCCCCCCCACTGAGTTATGCATGTGACCTTGGGGGAAGTCATTAATTCTGATTTCACATCTTTAAAATGAAAAAATTGACCTCTAAGTGTCTTCTCATTTTACATTTCTATAAAACTTTGAAAGAGGACAGAAAATTTGGAAATAAGTATATTAGTTCTGCTTATAAAAATTTGAGTGATGATGGAAATGTTCACTATCTGTGTTATCCAATATGATAGTCACCGGATCCATATGGATCTCAAGCATTTGAAATATAGCTAGCATGACTGGCTAACTTAACTTAAACTCTTAATTTCACTTAGTAAATTTAAATAGCCCCATGTGGTTAGTTGCTAATATTTGGCCAGTGCAGTTCTAGATGAGAGTGATTCTGTGGGTTGTTAAAGTTCCAGGGGTGAGTATTTTGTAATCATTGCTAAGGTTTTTTAATTTAGGGATCATTCCTTGGGATGCAGCAGACTGTGTTATAGGGTCAATGGACCAGGGGACTGAAAAGTGAAGTTTTAATTTCAGCTCCAACTTTAACTAGCCATTTCACACTGGCAAGCCATTTTGTCAATAAATTAGCAAAGTGATTATCAATAAAGAGATAGACATTGTCAAAAAGGGACCAATGGAAATTGTGTTAATGAGTAAAATATTCAAATTAAAATCGCACCAGAGGTATTCCACAGTAGCTTCGAGCAGGAAGAAGAAATATTCCATAAAGTTGAAGATAAGCCAATTGAGATTATCTAGTCTGGGGAGTAGAAAGAAAAGGAGGAGAAGGAGAAGGCGGAAAAGGAGGGAGGAAACATCAGGAGGAGGAGAATGAGAAGCGCCTAAGAAGGTGGAACCCCATCAACTGTACTATACTCATAATGGATGTCCCAAAAGTAAAGTAGAGAGAGAAAGAGGCATAAAGAATATTGAAGAAATAACAGCCAGAAACTTCCCAGATTTTATGAAAAGCATGAATCCATACGTGCCAGAAGCTCAACAAATTCCCAGCAGGATGAACTCAAAAAGATCTACCCCAAGAAATTATCATCGAACTTGAAAACAGACACAGAGAATCTTGAAGAGCAAGAGAAAAGGAACTCGTCACATACGAAGGATTCTCAATAAGATGAAGAGCCAATTTTCATCAGAAACCATGGAGTTCAGAAGGCAGTTCTATGTCATATCCGAAGCGCTGAAAGAAGAAAACCAATCTGACAAACAATAATTTTATATGTGATAAAACTGTGCTTCAAAATGAAGAAGAAATGAAAACATTCCCAGATAATGAAACACATAGAGACTTCATCACTACTAGACCTTCCCCTACAGGAAATAGTATAGGAACCCTTCAGGCTGAATTGAAAAGATGAAAAGACACCGCGTGGTAATTCAAAGCCATACAAAGGAAAAAAAAAAAAGGAAGGACACTGGTATAATAACTATATAGGTAAATATAAAAGTCAGTATGTGTCTTTCTCATTTGCAGCTCTACTTTTTCTTATATGATTTAAAAGACAGCTATACAAAATAATAAATGTCAGTCTATGTTGAAGGACACACAGTATGCAAAGATGTAATTGTGAAAATAACAACCTAAGGGGGAGGGGATTGGAGCTTTTCAAGAGTAAATATTTGTACATTACTGAAAATGAGTTACTATTAACTTGAACTAAATTGTTATAAATTAAGATGTTGTTATCCCTAGGGCAACCAGCGAGGAAATATAATAAGAAACATATAGTGTAAAAGAAAAATGACAAGGGTATCAAAACGGTACACTAGAAAATATCTAGGGAACACACAATAATAAAGAATAGAGAAAATAAAAAAGAAAAAATGCATAAGATATATGTAAAAAAGGAAGTATCAAAATGACAGAAATAAATCTTCCTCTATCAGAACTGCATTACACGGTAAGGGATAAAACTCTTCAATTAAAAGTCAAAGATTGGCAAAATGGATTTTTAAAAACTGATCTAACTATATGCTCACTTTAGACCCAAACACACAAATAGGTTAAAAGCTTGAAAGTGAAGGAATTACAAAGAGTCAACTAAAGAGAGCTGGTGTAACTATATGCCAATATAATAAATCAGATTTTAAGACAAAAGTTGTTAGAAGTCTAAGACAGACATTCGATAATGATAAATGGTAAATCTAACAAGATAAGACAATTATAAACAATATATTCACCTAGAAAGACATAAATAAAACAAAACATACAAAAAAACAACAAAAAAAAAACTGACAGAAGTGAAGGGAGAAATAAGTGGTTCAACAATAATACTTGTACACTTCAGTATCCGCCTTCCAATAATGGATAGAACAACTAGACAGAATATAAACAAGGAAACAGAAGATGTGACAACACCATAAACCAAATATACCTAGCAGACAAAAATAGGAAACTAGACACAACAACAGAATACAAATTCTCTAAGTGCACACAGAAATTGCTCTAGGAGAGATCACATGTTATGACCCAAGAAAATGTCTCAATAAATTTTAAAAGACTAAAAAAAGTCACACAAAAAGCATCTTCTCTGACCAAAATGGAATGGAATTAGAAATTAAAGCAGGAGCAAATTTGGAAACTTCACAAATGCATGGTAATTAAACAACATTCTCTTAAATAGCCAATGGGTCAGAGAAGGAATCACGAGGAAAATTAGAAAATATTTTAAGACGAATGGAAATAGAAACACAACATACCAAAACTTATGAGATGCATTTAAATACTCATCTGAGGTACATTTGTAGCTATAAACACCTACCTTTAAAAATAATAAAGGTCTTAAATCAATAACCTAATCTTCCACTTTAAGGAACTAGAGTAAGAAGAGAAAATGAAACCCAAAGTAAACATTAACGTGGAAAATAATAAAATGGTGGTAAATGAAATAGAGAACAGACAAAAAATAGTTTTGATACTTAAACTAACTCTAGAATTGGTGTGGAAAAGCAAACCATAGATCTTCTAAATGGGTAGGATGCAATCAATTAAACATCAAGTTCGAAAGGCTCAAAATGGAAAATATTTGGGTATGTTTGAGAAGCAACAAATGGCAGGGTGAATGTAGGAAGAATCCACAAAGTGAGATTGGAGTAGTAGCTAAAGACAAATCTTGCAAAATCTTAGACTTTGATCTAAGTGTCATGGGGATTGTCACAAGATTTATTGATAAAATGGCCGTGGGTATAGGACTCACACTAGCAATTTCTTTAAAATTTTTCACGTATGGAAAATTAGGCTCCTTAAATAGGTCTTTCCTGTTAAAATTCATAAACAATAACAAAAAAACAACTTCTAGATTAATTACAAAACATTCACATCTTTGGCCTGCCACTCATTAATTTATCATGCTTTTATTTATTTATTTTAATTATTTTTTAATCTTTATTTTTGAAAGAGAGACAGAGTGCAAGTAGGGGAGGGGCAGAGAGAGACGGAGACCCAGAATCTGAAGCAGGCTCCAGGTTCTGAGCTGTCAGCACAAAGCACAGAGCCTGACGTGGGGCCCGAAACCAGGAACTGCGGGATCATGACCCGAAGTTGGATGCTTAACAACTGAGCCACCCAGGTGCCCCCATTTACCATGCTTTTAAAGAATACTTATTGAGCAGCCATTAAATATTAGAGTCTGTGCTAGACTCGGATTTTAAAGAAGACAGAGTTAATCCCTAGCATCAAAGAATGTGCAGTATATGGATTAAAGAAAAACATATTCGATACGTAATTACAAATGCAAAACGTGCTCCAGTAGGCACATACTGGGTGATAGAGGACAATATAACAGTTTCCATGGAGAAATAACACTTCAAGTGAAAGTCAGAGAAAGAGTTGATATCTCATCAATATAAGTTCACGGAGAACCTTCAATAAAGAGAGAACTATTCTGCAAAAGACTGGAGGTAGAATAAAAAAATAGAATTTAAGAATGAGTCCAACTTTTCTGCCTTCAGTAAGAGGGGTAGATGATGAAGTTCTTATATAAGGCGAGAAATACTAAAGAATGAATAGGAAAATAGGTTTCAGTTGGGGGAAAAAAAGTCATTCTGTACATACTGAATGTAGATGCCTATAGAACATCCAAGTGGCAATAATTAGTAAGCAATTATTTCTATAGTTATAGAACAAGGAATATGGAGCACAGGGTTCGTGTTAGAATTTGAGAAGCATCAACTCATCATTGTAAATTGAAGTTATGAATGAATACAATTAGAAAGAGTGGTTAGTAGCTAAAGCAGTAAGAACCAAGAAAAAAAAAAGTTGTATTAAGGTTCAAAAAAGAGAGAAAAAGAAGTCTGCTGTTTTTATATGTCAAATGATTCTCAAAAAAAAAATAAAATTTTTGAGAAGTTTATCTACTGAAAACTATCTGTGAGATTCATTGGCTTGGAAGTCAATGACATTGGCATAGTTTGCTGAAGTACTGGGAATGCAAATCCATTTTCAGTGGTTTTAGAAAACAGAGCCAATGTGACACCATGTGATAGATGGACAGCGTGGCACCACATCGTTGACATGGTTTCACTGTAAAGATGGAGAAAGACAGGACATGAAAGGATGGTAAGTGCAAGCAATGTGTAGAGGGAGTTCCCATCTTGAAGAAGTTGAAGACAGAGTAAGAGCTCAAGTCTCCCGAGGGAATGGAAAGGAATTACATTTAAGGAACAGGTAGAAGATTTGGCTGAAGGTGGGAGGGAGAATGTATCTTTCTTTTTTTCCAAGTAGATAAAGGTACCATAGAGTAATCTCCTCCTCTCCGGAAGTGTGAGGCTTTCAAGCATGGTGTCTCTGAACTGTGAGTTGCTAGTATAAGTGTATATTCATCTTCACCTACTTCCATTTTCCCTGGAATCTCAGCTGATGAATTATTTCTTCTCTACATCATCCAATTCTCACCCTGTACCCTTCGCCCAATCATTTTCCAGCCACCTGGTTACCATGGAACATTGCTCAGTCTGGCTTTTACTCTTTTCCCTGTGTTTTCAACACTTCTACGACTGATGTAGTTGATATAAAGTACTGACTCTGAAGCCCAGTTGCCTGTGTTCGAATCCTGACTTGACCACTTACAAGATGGTAGAGTAACCACTTACAAGGTGAATAACTTAAGCAAGTTATTTATCTTTCTATGCCTCAATTTTCTGCTCATCTAGAAAATGGAGATAATAGAGTTAACCCATATAAAGCGCTTATAAAACTGCTACATAATAAAACTCAATAAATATATTTTACTGTATTTTGTCCTTCAGCCTTTAAATTTCTTGTTACCCTAAAGTTTACCAAATAGCATTCAAAGTGTCGAGTTCTAACCATGAGTTATAACCTTCTCATCCAACCTTCCTAGATATGTGTTCTTCACAAATGTTTGCATGTTCTTAACTCACACTCTGATCAAATGCTCTTCAGTTTGGTTCCACTCAACTCTCTTTAGCCTACATTTACTAAAGACGTCAATTAATACTTAATCGATGGTTTCATTTTTCATAGATCTTTGTAGCTTTTGACAATATGAAGCATTCTCTTCATACTTAAATTATCAATGCTTTTATATTCCATCATAACACAGACTCTTGGTTCTCCCTACCTGTCTCAGACTACTATCTGTGCACCTTTGTCTATCTGCTAAATGACGGTAGTCCCTATAGTTCTGTCTGAGTCTGATTTTTCATGTAAAATTATATACATCCTTGAGATAAACTGTTCACTCATTACTGCATGGTTTCACCCCTGATCTCTCCTTTGAGCTTTAAGCATTAATATCTAGGTGTAGAAGAGGTAACTCAATAATACACCTTGTTATATACTGCCTTATATTTTCTCCTCCCATGTGTTCACATATATTCTCAGTCGGCAAAGTCTCAATTCATTTATTCATGTTAGAAACCTGAGGGGGCACCACGGTGGCTCAGTCAGTTAAGCATCTGACTCTCGATTTCAGCTCGGGTCATGATCTCACAGTTTGTGAGTTTAAGCCCCATATCAGGCTCTGCGCCAATAGTGTGGAGCCTGCTTAGGATGCTCTCTCTCCCTCTCTTTCTCTCTCTCTCTGCCTCTCTTCTGCTCATGTGTTCTCTCTCTCTCCCCAACTCTCTCTTTCTCTCAAAAAGAAATAAACCTAAACATAAAATTTAAAAAACATGTTAGAAACCTGATGATAACACTAAACACTATTCTTTTACATTCCCATTCAAATAATGATTGACTTTTGCCAATTTTTGAATAATATTTTAAAACACAGATCCATCCTTTCCTCTTCATTAACACTGAATTAAGACACGTCTTCATCATTCCTGGAACAGACAATTTATATAATCTTTTAAACTGGCCCCTTGTTTCAAACCTGCCCAACTGAATCCCATTCCATCACAAATAGCAGAGAGTAATGGGAGAATGCGGTTCTGATTGAATCGCTTTTCTCTTAAGGACTTACCAAGGCCGCAGGTAAAAACTATGACCTTCCACGTCTTGAATTGCATGTCCCCTGCTAGTCTCTCAGACCAAATTTGGTTTGTCCTCTATGCTTTATCAACTTTGACGTTCTTGAAGTTACTCTCGTGTTCGTGCTATTTTGAGTTCTCTGTAGATTTGCTTACACTCTGGCCAATACCTAAGCTGTTCTTCCTACTCTTTTTTTTTTTTTTTTTAATCCATTGCTTTCTTGCCTTTGAGATGCAACACAAATATCACATCTTGAGGCTGATGTCCTGAACTCATCTTCCTCAAAGTCTCAATTGAGCAGCTCCTCTGTCAAGTGCCACACTGTCTATAAACAGTGCAATCATGCGCTTGCTGTATTGGCTTATAACCATATGATACATTAATATTCCAGGCTCTCCTCAAAACCTGCTCACAGTTAACCTATTAATCTTTGTATCTGGTGAATATTAGAGCTTGGTAAATGCTTATTAAGAAAATAACAGGGGCATCTGGGTGGCTCAGTCAGTTGGATGTCTGGCTCAGGTCATGATCTCATGACTAGTGAGTTTGAGCCCTGCATCGGGTTCTGTGCTGACAGCTCAGAGCCTGGAGATTGCTTTGGGTTCTGTGTCTCCCTCTCTCTCTGCCCCTCCCCAGCTCGTACTCTTTCTCTCTTTCTCTCAAAAATAAACACACATTAAAAAAATTAAAAGAAAGGAAAAGAACAAAATGTTCTCAGCCATTTAGAAATAACGAATGTTGTCCAGCAAAAACCAAAGTTTATGATTTGTAATCAAAGTTAAAAACTTAAGAATTTTTGTATATGTGTATATTTCTGGGATAAATCCCACTGTTTCATGAATATCATCTTTCTGATTTGTTGCTGGATTTGATTCACTAAAATAAAATATTCGGCTTTGTAGGTATTCTCTTAAAGAGTATTAATCTGTACTTTTGTTATGGTTCTGTTTGTTTGTTTGGGTTTGGCTTTTTGGTAATATCTGTGCTGGGATTTCGTATCAGAGTTATACTGACCCCAAAACCTTTATAAAGTCTTTGAAAAAACATGTACTTTCACACACACACATAAACATACATGCACCCTGTACATTTTTATGTTGTTAGTGGATGTCTGCATGTATGAGTTGGTAGGATCCTATGTATTTGTGTGAGTGCTTCGGTAAAGAGCGAGCACAAATGCGAATCTATATACTGACCGGCATGAATATACACTTTCCCTATCTGTGTTCATACTTCCATTGCGGAAGAATGCATTGGTGTGCGCATGTGCATTTATATCTGTGTACAAGCCTTATGCATGTTTGTTGTGCGTATGGACTTGCATGTGATTTTAAATGTTAAGTTCACGTGCACCACCTGCCTCCTAGATTGAAAATTAACTGCCCGCCTCAGAGAAGAGAAACCTTCCAAATGGAAAATTGCCCTTGCTGGATGTAAACTATGTCCTCCCCTAGCTCCCTCATGTTTGCATTCCTTATTTTTCAGTGCTTTATGTAACCCGATGTTGCCAGGACTGTTTGAAGAATTCTTGCTTCAGGTCCCTTCCAGCAGTCTATGAAAAATTCATACCGAGCTCTTGCAAAGACCAAATTCCAGCAAAGATTTTGCTAGGCAGGAGGTGGCAGCTATGTCCTGATGTGCACCTGTCTCAGACTGGTCTCTAAATACAGGGAAAAAGCCTTCCCGAACACTTTAATTTTATAATTTTTTGGTAGCTTTCAGCTCTCCAACTGAGAAGCACGATTTCTCTTTTATTCAATTATGCAAATGACTTCTTATCTTCAAACTCCCATTTCTTGAGTTCTATAAAGGATCTTTATGATTTTAAAATCATTTTCACACATCTTATTTGATCTTGTGTGACCTTGGTAAAGTCATTTCACTGTTCTGAGTTTCGGTTTCTGCAAAACTATAATAATAATCACTGTCCTGATACCTAGACGTAGCCTCTGTGAGAATGCAGAGAAGATAACAAATTTAAGAGCTTGTGGAATCTCAGATAAAATAAATGTGCAAAGCTGTAACCTATTGTTATTGTCATTATTATTCCTCTCAACAAGACTACAAAGTAGAGAGTAAAAGAAATTACAAGGTACTTAGTTTATAGACTAAGAACCAGTTTAATATTCTCTATTGACACACTTGGAAAACAGAGCAATAAGCTATTTTTCTTTATACAAAAGAAAGGCAACCACAAGATAGCACATTTTACCCATTATATTCACAATACTGCATTTAATTAACAATCAGTGTTAGCAGGTGGGAAATGGCATTCTAATACATTGCTGACACTGCTGGTGTCCACTGTTTTGCAAACTGTTTAGCGATATCTATCAAAATTTAAGTTTTACCGGATCTTTGACCCATTCATTCCCATTCTTGAAATCTGACCTAAGGGAAAATATCATAAATATAAATGCACACATAAGCATATTCAGATAAACACATATGTGCACATACATGCAGGGAACGCAAGTTAATATATATTATATAGGTATATAAATACAAGTGCATATGCATGTATTCATAAATGAACATATATGATGAGATGATTTGTGAAATATGCATATTTGTTAAAATTTTAATAGCTAATCATTGAGAACTAGCTCATTGTCCGTCTGTAAGTGAAGGTTAAGTAAACTGTGCTGTATGCCTAACCCAGGATTCTACGAGCCATAAAAAGAGTATATGAGATCTAGTACCAACCTAGAATATAACTACACTCTATAGTACTTTAATAAAGCAAGTTGCAGAAAAATAGGCCTGGTATGAACCCATTAATTAAAATATATTTATAAATATAAACATACTGGTGTAGGGATAAAAGTGGACTTTGCTTCGACACGCTTCCCCACTGCTTGATTTTTATGACCAAGTATTATTTTTGTAATTGAACAGAAGTCTATCACTAGGATAAAGAAAGATTACGCTAAAAAGAATTTACATTTTTTAGAGACATAGAGTAAGTATCTTAGAACTCTTTAGAGACCGTTCCATTGCAGTGCTAACTAAAAGCAACTGTGTAACCCCGCAGCTGGGAATGAATATCTAATAACTGCATTCTAATTCTGGCCCCTTCAATGCCGCCCTGTGGAATCCTCTGAAGGCAAAAGTTTCACTGTTGTCTTTCCTTTAGGGCTTATTATGGACTTATAAAAGCTATAATTTCCTAACTTCTCTGGATATTTCTTCTGAATTAAAACAGTTTTCTTGATCGGAAGCAGTCCCTTGTGACATAAAGAAAGCTGCGAGAAGAATGCAATCTCCCAAAAGTGGCACCCTGGATGTGTAGACTCTGACATTTTCATGCAGGAGACAGTGGGTTAAAACTTATGCTCTAGTCAACTTAAAATTACAAAAAGGAAAATTTCGTCCGTAACGGATAGAGCAAGGGACAAAACCTTGTGCTTTGCCAAGTACTTCTTTCTGTGCATGTTTAAGATTTAACCAGGACTTGCAAGAAGCACTCAGCATTGATTCCTGAATCTCAGTCCCATGGGGAATCCAGGAAATATCTCGGAGTGCCGTCCTTGCTCTCAGGAGTAGACTCCTTCACAGAATCTAGATAAATTAATAAAGCATGAATGAAACAATATTTTGGCAGAAGTAGAATGGTGTGCAAGAAATGAGGTAAAAGATGAATTTCCCTCCTTGGCTTTGCCAGTTACTAACTGTGTGAATTTAAGTCACACACTCCCTGAACTATGGTTTTGTTTTATGAAATAATTTATATATATATAATGCTTGATATAGACACTGCCACCCAGCAAGGACTTGAACTAGCCAGGTATTACTATAAGAAAATAAATATATGAGAGGAAACAACAAATGTGAGTTTCTCTTTCTTCTTCTCCCCTTTACTTCAAACTACTTTAGGACCACTCAGCCTGACTTTTACCAGGTGATTCCAAAGTATATTTCTGGAGTCATCTATACTTGGCCAAATACACTTCATTTGTGTCTTCTGTTCAGTAATTTTTGGAATATTTACTGGCCTCTGAAAAGACGGCCATCTTGAAAATCTAGTTGGTCATTTCCTTCTCATTTATAACTTCTTATATGAATGTCATCGCCTTTGGAGGCTTACCTAGTCAGTACTACAGCCTCATACAGCAGGTATAACAAGTGGATTGTCCATGTGTTCCCACAGCATCACATGGCTAAGGATTGCCAATAGATTTTCTATGTACTAGCTTACCTTACTATCCTGAGAAATATTTTTTACAGCACTTAGCAAAAGAATTGATAATAAGTAGTTCTAAAAAATTATCTAAATTACTGCTTACATAGTAGGCTTACTTTATAAGAGAGTAAATTAGATATATCCTGGGGCTCCTGGGTGGCTCACTTGGTTAGACGTCTGACTCTTAGTTTTGGTTCAGATTGTTATCTCATGGTTTCCTGATTTTGAACCCCATATCCAGCTCTGTGCTGACAGCATGGAGCCTGCTGGGAATTCTCTCTCTCCCTCTGTCTGCCCCTTCTCTGCTCACACTCTCTCTCAAAAATGAAAAATAAACTTAAAAACAAACAAAAAAATCTGTGATCCTGACCTTCATGGGAAAGCTTTGAGTTTCTCATCAAGCACAATATTAACTGTAGGGCTTTTAGTGTTCCTGATCAAGTTAAGAAACTTCACTTTATTCTGAGTCTACAGAGAAATTTTATCAATTAATGTGGGATTTTTTTCAATTCTTTTTCTGCATCTATTGATATGATCACATAGTTTTCCTTTTTTAGCCAATGTAATGGATTATGTTAATTGATTTTCAAATGTTGAAAATCATTATCCCAGTCTTCCATATCTGGGATAAATCCCATTTCGTTATGTTGTGTAATTCTTTGTACACATTGTTGGATTCAATTTGCTAATATTTTGATGAGGATTCTTCATTTACGTTCATGGGAGTTATTGTTCCGTATTTTTCTTGCAATATCTTTGTATGGTTTTTGGTATTGAGGTAATGCTGAACTTGCAATGAATTAGGAAATATTTTTTCTGCTTCGATCTCCTGGAAGAGATTGTAGAAAGTATATGTAATTTCTTCCTTATATGTTTGGCAAAAGTTACTGTGAACCCATCTGGGTCTGGAGCTCTCTATTTTGGAAGGTCAGTAATTATTGACTAAATTTCTTTCATAGATATAGATGTATTTAGATTGTCTTTTTTTTTTTTTGGAGTGAGTTTTGGCAGATTATGTCTTTCAAGAAATTGTTCACTGACACATAAGTTACCAAATTTGTGGGCATAGACTCATTCTATTATCCTCTTAATAAGCGTGGATCTTTAGTGATCCCCCTCTTTCATTTATGGTATTTCTAATTTGTGTCCTCTCTCTTTTTTTTCTTAAGTAGCTAGCTAGAGGCTTAATGATTTTTTAAGTTTATTTTGAGAGAGTGAGAGAGAGAGAGAAAGAGGACACCTACGCATGTGCAGGAACGCAGACACACACACACACACACACACACACACACACACACACACACACAAGCAAGTAGGGGAGGGAGAGAGAGAGTTTGAAGCAGGCTCAGCACTGTCATCCCAGAACCCCATGTGGGGTTTAATCTCGTGAACCATGAGATCATGACCTGAGCCGAAATCAAGAGTTGATGCTTAAACACTAAGTCACCCAAGCATACCGAGGTTTAAACGTTTTATTAATCTTTTCATTCATTGATTTCTGCTCTAAGTCTTATTATGTATTTTCTCTTGCTTATTTCGGATTTACTTTGTTCTTCTTTTTCCTAAGGTGGAAACATGCTTGATTTTACATCTTTCATCTTTTCTAATATATACATTAAATGCTACAAAATTACCTCCAAGACTGTTTTTGCTACACCCAACAAATTGTATTTTCATTACCGTTTTGTTGAAAAGGTTTTTTTTTTTAATTTTTCTTGAGATTTTTTTCATCGATACATGTGTTATTTAGAAGCACGCTCCACATATCTTAGAATTCTCCAGTTCTCTACCATTTTCCCAGAGTTTGCAATACACATTTACTACTAATCCAAGTCTACTTTCAAATAACACTAAAGCAATTCACGGTTGTTGTGAATACCTTACAATAAAGAATCCTAATTCCTCCCTACTAACCTTTGTATCATTGCTGTTACTAATTTTACTTATATATAAGCATTCACAAGCTAATACATATATATAAGATATATAAGTATGCATATTCAAATACATCGTTTGTATTATCATTTTGAACAAATTTCTGTTATGTTGATTAAAAATAAAATCTTTTATTTTTCCATAACTTATTCCTGCTTCAATACTTTCTTTTTTTATGTAGATCTGAATACCTAACATATTATTTTTCTTCCTAACATTCCTTGAAAGGCACATCTACTGGCAACCAATTATCTCAAAGTTTGATGTCTGACATTAATTTGGGAAATTCCCAGTCGTTATTGTTTTACATATTTTTTCTGTTCCCTTTTCTTTTCCTTAAGGTAGTTCCATTACAAGAATACTACATGGTGACCAGTTGTTCCATTGCCCTTGAATATTCTCTTGTGTTTTTTTGTTTGTTTGTTTGTTTGTTTGTTTGGTTTTGGGGTTTTTGTTGTTGTTGTTTTTGTTTTATTTTTTTCTGTTTGCCTCTCAGTTTTCGGAATTTCCATCACTATATCCTCAAACTCCGAGATTATTTTCTCACCCGTATCCATTAATGGCAGTCTTCATTTCTATTCCAACTTGTTTTATCTCTAGCATTTCTTTTAGGTTCTTTCCTACGATTTCCGTTTCTCTGCTTATATTGCCTATCTGTTCTTCCATGCTTCCTACTTTGCCTCTTATAGCCTTCGCATATTTATCACAGTTGTGTTAAATTCCTGGTCTGATAATTTCAACATCCTGCCACGTCTGGTTCTGATGCTTTCTCTGCTCTTTAAATTGTGCTTTTTGCCCTTTATTATGCCTTCTAATTTTTTTTCTTGAAAGCTGAATATTGTGTAACCAGTAAAAGGACTTGCTGTGTTGGTACTAATATAACTGAATATGTCTTGAAAAAAAAAGGAAGATTTATATGTATATTTATTTAAGTATATATAGATTTATTACACACTTGCCATTTCCAGATATAGGACTAAGACTTTTACATAATTGTAATTATTTTACAACGTCCTCACCTTTATAAGAAAATTGTTGATGAGGAGGAAAGAAAACCATTTACTTTGGAACTGGTTCTTGTGGCAAAGGTTATCACCACTCTGGATCCTCTGTGAAGTGGATGGATTTCCAGGTTTGGAATAGGAAGGCTGTTAGACATTCTTCCACAACTGCTTTTCATTCCCTCGTGTCTTTTAATGAAGAAACTGAAGTCCAGAGATTTTAATGTACTTAACTGTTAGGTATTTTATTATTATTTATTTCACAATCTAAGGGAATAACCCAAAGCAGTAGTGGTAGTAAGACTCAAACCATTGAGACTGCATTCCAAGGCCAAAGATCTGTCCAGTGTTTTCTATGGTATTATGACTCTTTCTAAAACTCTGTTTTGATATAATTAAAGACTTATATAAGAGTTTCAAAAATAGTACAGAATTATCATATACCCTTTGCTGGGCTTCCCCTAAGGTGACATCCTAATCATATTAAGTTAACAAACCAAGAGATTAATATAAATATAATACTACCAATATTATAATATTACCATTACCAGCTACAGATTTTTAAATGACCAGAATTGGCAAATACATTGACACATAGATGGATGAGTTACTAGGGGCTCATGGGAGGGAGGAGTAGCCAGTTACTACCTAATAAGTATTGGGTGTCATTTTAGATTAATGAAGATGTGTTTGAACTAGATTGAGGTCACTGTTGCAAAAATTGTGAGTGCACCATATGCCACTGGCCTGCATACGTTATTTTTTTAATGTTTTTATTTGTTTTTGAGAGAGAGACACACAGAAGGAGAGCAGGGGACAGGGGCAGAGAGAGAAGGAGATACAAAATCCAAAGCAGGCTCCAAACTTTGAGCTGTCAGCACAGAGACTGATACGGGGCTCAAATTCATGAACTGTGAGCTCATGACCTGAGCTGAAGTCAAATTCTTAACTGACCCGAGCCACCCTGTTGCCCCTGGCCTGCACACATTAAAATGGCTAACAGTTGGAGCGTCTGGGTGGCTCAGTTGGTTAAGCATTCAACTTCGGTTCAGGTCATGATCTCACAACTCATGGGTTTGAGCCCCACATTGGGCTCTGTGCTGACAGCTTACAGCCTGAAGCCTGCTTCAGATTCTGTGTCCCTCTCTCTATCTAAAAAATAAATATATATTAATAAAATAAAATAAAATAAAATCAAGTTATATGAACTTAACCTCAATTAAAAAAAAAAAGGATGAGTGTGGAATTGGGTGCTTACAATAACCCAAATGATAGATGACACTAGCTTAGATTATCCTACAAGCAATAGAAGATGGAGAAATTTGAAAGATAGAAGGTTATCTCTGGAAGGAAAATTTATGCGATTGGTGACGGTGTAGGTATGGCAGTACAGGAAGATACAACTCACAGACTACTTACTCCCTTCTGGCTAATGTTCTATCAGTGTTTCAAACTTTTTAAAATACTATTTTATTTATTCTTAATTTTTATTATTTTTTAAAGTTTTCTTTTATTTATTATTTTGAGAAAGAATGGGAGAGGGGCAGAGAGGAGACAGAGAGAATCCCAAGAAGGCCCTGGACTGCCAGCGCAGAGCCCGGCTTGAGGCTCGAACGCACAAACCATCAGATCATGACCTGAGCTTAACCAAGAGTTGGACACGACCTCCTTAGCCACCCAGGTGCTCGGTCTTCTATCATTTTTGACCATGCTTCCGGTAAAACATGTATCACAGGAAATTACAATGGATTGTACATTTGTTTACCTTATTGACTGTAAGGTTTCAAAGCACATATTGAACTATTAATGTTTGCATTCCCATTGCTTGTCTCAGTGTTTTTTACACGGTTGGCACTCCACGACTTTTGGACAAATGATGATAATTACATAGAAATAGTTGTGTCAGTGATGTATATGCCTGAGAATGTTTATCAATTTCTTAGCCGGCCTTTTGTTCATGAATCCTGAGAACATCGAATGCCCCTCTTTGAATTAAACAAAGTAAAAAAAAAACATTGCAGTTATAATTAGTAATGTCATTATAATATCCTGTAGGTACTAATATTAAATCCATAGATATGACTGAGTTGATAAATAGCAAAGGCATGAAGAAAATCTCTTTGCTATTGTGATGAATTAATGTATGAAATAATTTATACCAAATTCTAATTTTTGCGTTGCTCCAAAATAGCCTGATTACTCATTTTCCAGAGGATAAATGGCCTGTCAGAAATGGGAAGCTTTAATATTGTAAATATTTCAGCTCTTCTGAAATTAATCTGCAAATGTAATCTTAATCAAGTCTCAATATATATTTTTGAATATAGACAAGATGATTTTAAATACGTCTGTGAGAACAAATGTAGTCTCATAACTTGAATACTGATATATTTATGAGGTTAATTGCACTGAACAACCATGACAATTTTCATGGCCCATGGCCATGTGAGAAAAGGCAGACACATCAATGAAATAGCATAGAAAATTCTTTAAAAGATACTATACATAGAATTTAACATTTAAAAATGCCATTTCAAGCTGGTAGCCTATCAATGAATTATTCAAAAATGATCCTAGGACACGCACTGTTTAATAGGAAAAGGATTGAACAAGCCGGATGTGTATTTCACATTTATGCTAAAACAACCTCAATATAGTTTATATTTTAAAAACTATAAAAGAAATAAAAGAAAATATAATGTATACTTTTGTTATAGCCTTGGTATATGGAAGGGTTTCTGAAACATATCAGTAAAAGCAGAAAGCATGAAGAAAATGACTGATGAGGTTTTACAGGTAACTTTTTTAAAAAAATCAGTGCATAAAATTGCCAAACTGAATAAAAGTGATAAGTTAAGAAAAATATTGCAACGATTTAAAATAGGAAGATTTGTTCCCTCTTACATTAAGAGTTATCATACACCAATAATAGAGTTGTTCAGGAGGAAAGCTTGAAAACAGATCTCAAAAATCAGCATCACAAGGATATCATTCAACTAATGATTCTACTTTCAGACATTTTTCCTAAAGAAATTGTCTGATAAGGGAAAGAGATACAGTACACATATTATCATCCCAATGTTGTTAAAAGTAGCAAAGTAAAATTGGAATCAGTATAAATGTACATCAGTGCACTATAGATTACATGAGTTGAATTATTGCACAAACATAAGAGATTGGGGCGCCTGGGTGGCTCAATCGGTGAAGCATCCAACTTTAGTTCAGGTCATGATCTCACAAGTTTGCGAGTTTGAGCCCCACATTGGGCTCTCTGCTGTCAGCTGAACCAGCTTTGGATCTTCTGTTCCTCTCTCCCTCTGCCCCTCCCACTTGCATGTGCTTCTCTCAAAAATAAATACACATTAAAAAAATATGAGATTATAAAGAAATATGAAGTAGAACTGTGGATATATACAGATACATACACAATGCTTATATCATTAATATTAAAAAGCAGATTTTAAAATATTATCTATGATTATATATGTGTGTACAAGTATGAATAGACAGCTAAAAATAAATGGAAATATAAACAGACCAATACTGAACAATAAATGTGTCCACATAGTTACATATGCTTGTGTATACTTATGTGTCCTGTGTATATATATACAGATATAAGGAATATTACAGCCTAATTCATAGTTAAAATGTTAGCTATGTTTACTTACTTAAAAAGTTTTTAATGTTTATTTTTGAGAGATAGAGAGACACAGAGTGCAACTGGTGGAGGGACAGAGAGAGAGGGAGACACAGAATCCATAGCAGGCTCCAGGCTCAGAGCTGTCAGCACAGAGCCCTACATGGGGCTTGAACTTGCAAACCTCGAGATCACGACCTGAGCCAAAGTCTGATGCTTAACTCACTGAGCCCACCTCCCGTTGTGTTTACTTTTGAGTGATGGGTTTAGGAATTATTTTGTTATTACTTTTACTTTTATAAAACTTTTGTTAATTTGTAACTTAATCTTTAATAATTCAGCATTGATAGTGGGGAGTTTATGCTTTTGTTTGTTCATCTAAATTTTGAGTCAATTCTCTAAAACATCTCATAGCTTATAGATAATGAGTTAGTATTTGAAAGCTCCCAAGTAGAAGCCAACAATCATGAGGCAGCTGCTATTAGAGCTTCAGTTATCTTTAGCTCTGAACAACACTGGAGGCTTAATAAAAGAAGTAGAAATGTCTTTTTATTGGTAAAATGTATGGCTTCAGGTTACATGGATTAGCAAAAGAAGTAATGAGAAGGAGTTCTCAACCTTGCACGAACAGGGTATAGGGATTGAGTCTATGCATTAGGCTATTCACTTGAGAGTGGTGCCCGAGGCTTGATTCTAAAATAGTTGGTTGTCCAGACACTGATTCAGAATTTTGTTGCCTGAATCCAACTAAGGTTAACTAAATTATGGTACTAAAAGTTTGCCATGTTTGCTTTGGGAGAACCTTTCATGCAAGGAGCTACTGGTGCATTTTATTTTTATTCTTTTAAGTTTATTTATTTATTCTTAGAGAGAGAGTGAGGGAGAGAGAGAGAGAGAGAGGGAAAGAGAGAGGAAGAGAGAACGTAACTGACTGAGCCACCCAGTCCCTCCCTACCTTTTAACATTTTTTTAAAGTTTATTTATTTATTTGATACTGGTGCAATTTAAACATGATAGAAACAGCTTCATTGAGCTCACAGAACAAATAACAAGAAACATTTTATGAGTAAGAATGTATATATGTATGTGGTAGAAAGCAGGCTAAGAATTACTGTCAGGGAAGATTGTAGGGAAGAGATTGAGAGCAATAATGTTCATCGAAAACAAATTAGTCACCATAAATGGCCAAGTATAACTTAGATCAATTTGAAAATATTATGGCCTATCCTCAAATTTATATACAAATAATTTTAATCAGGGATGCATTTTCAGTGACCATATATTCAGTAAAGAATAACTGTTAATATATGATGAAGCGTCAATATGATCCCCAAACATAATACATCAAACCATATATATCTACATCTATCTCTGTTTATCTACATTCATGCACATACACGCACAGAGACAAAAAGGTAAGAGTTAAAATACATTAATAAACTAGAGCAAAAAACATGTGTTAAAGATCGCAAAATGTTTAGATTGAATAATATGAATAAAATAACAGAAAACCAACAATATATCAAACCTTGATGTTTTCGGCCAAGCTTGAAACATGGAAGGAAATATATGAGAATATATTTTAAAGGAAGAATGATGGTAAACGGTTAAGTCATGTTTTCAAATAAAAAAAATTAAGAAAAAAATCACCAGAGTAAATCAGACAGCATAATAAACAGTGAAGTAGGCGAACGTCAAAAGCATGAACAAAAACAAAAGCTGGTTCTTCGAAAAGACAAATAAAGTAGCATCGATCTGGCAGAAGTAACCAAGAAAACACAAGAGGAGGCAAAGCCTGCTTGGATTCTGTGTCTCCCTCTCTCTCTGCTCCTCCCTGCTCAAGGTCTCTCTCTCTCTCAAGATTAAATAAACATTAAAAATGTTCCCATTGGTCTGGGTATCTGGATGGCTCAGTTGGTTAAGTTTCTGACTCTTAGACTCAGCTCAGGTCTTAATCTCGGGGTTGTGAATGCAAGCCCTGTGTTCGGCTCTGCGCTGGACGTGAGGACTACTTAAAAAAAAAAAAAAAAGTCTCTCGTTTGTCAACAGAGGATGCACCTCACAGGTACTCTTAGGGCTAAGATGTTCTCAGAGTATCCTCCTCACTGTGAGCCAATTCTCAGACAGGATATCTTCTCTGCAATATCTCTATATTTGGTTTTATTAGTTTATTAGTCCTGATTTTGTGCCCAGATTTGTACACTAAGAACCAAAAGCAACAAGAAGGCGAAAGGTGCATCATCCCCCATCACCCACACACTGGATTTCTGCACGAGGTGGTGGACAGCTCCAGGCACACGGGCCAGCAACATGCAGGAAGTGTGTATATGATATGCTGGTCTCTCTTCATTGCCATTTCCAGAGCAACAAAAGGTATTTTAGCCTTGAGCTGTGCAACATAAGGTTATAAAGGAGTTAAATACCCAGAGGGGTAAATCTAACAGGAAAT
The DNA here is from genome assembly GCA_030068075.1 of Paguma larvata. Lineage (NCBI taxonomy): Eukaryota > Metazoa > Chordata > Mammalia > Carnivora > Viverridae > Paguma > Paguma larvata. The sequence continues at coordinate 204,746 of JAINVK010001115.1, forward strand.
TTACCCCCCAAGCCCAAGCCGTTTCGGGATCTCCGAGTAAGTGTGCCAGACTACTCACCCTCTAGTGGGGTCGATTTTGAAGCAGAACCCAAATTAGGACACAAAGTAATTGCTTGTTAATAACCATTTAATATCCACTTCGATTGTTTGGTGATTGAAAAGCAATTTTTAGAGAATTGTGTGGCCTAATCTAAGAGGTTTTTCTATTTAAAGAGAGGAGCTGTATGTTTAAAAAAATTTTTTTAACTATTTATTTTGAGAGAGACAGAGAATAAGCAGGGGAGGGTCAGGGACAGAGGGAGACACAGAATCCGAAGCAGGCTCCAGGCTCTGAGCTGTCAGCGCAGAGCCTGACACGGGGCTCAAACCCACAAACCATGAGATCACGACCTGAGCCAAAGTCAGATGTTCAACTGACTGAGCCACCCAAGTGCCCCAGGAATTGTATGTTTTATTGTATAGAAAATGGTTATGGGTTTGGGGCTGAAGTATTACATATTGTAATTTTCCCCTTTCAATAAGAATAAATAATATCCCAGGAAATACTGTTATGAATAAAACTTATCAGAAAAAGATTGCTGATAAATAGGAGTTAGCTATATGAAAAGGAATGGGCACCTGGGTGGCTCAGTTGGTTAAGTAGTAACTCTTGGTTTCAGCTTAGGTCATGATCTCACATTTTGTGAGTTTGAGTCCAGTGTCAGGCTCTGCACTGACAGGATGGAACCTGCTTGGGATTCTCTCTCAGCCCTTTCTCTGGCTCTCTCTTTCTCTCTCACTCTCTTTCTCTCTCTCTAAAATAAACATATAAACATTTTTTAAAAAAGGAACCAAGCACAGTATAAAATGGATGACATAATGTCTAAAAATTATTTATTGCAGGAACGCAAGGATATTTTTTTGTTTACAATTAGGAAATGTATTAATGTAACTTATGTATTAATAGATGAAAGGAAAATAAGGAATTTGAATATCTCAATAGATGCTAAAAAGAGATTTAAAAATCTTCAATAGAAATTATATTTAGAAAAAAAGAGAAGAATTAGAAAACCAGAAATAGGTTGATTACCTGATACACTTACAAAAATTTAATATGTTCCCCTAAATATTATTAAATTATTGTTAATTTCTAGCAGAGTTTAGCAAGGTTAATGGACACAAGGTCCATTAGCAAAGGTTGATCGCAAATATATATGCCTCAACTAAAAATGAGATAATACAATCTGAAATAACAGAGTTTTCAAATAGTGACAAAATACAAGGTATCTAATTAGATATGATCTAATATGATATGAAACAAACCACATGTTTCTCTGAGAATTAAATTGTTTAAAATTGTCCATGATCTTGCACAGGAAGTCTTAGTATTATAAACATGCTTGTTTTCCCTAAATTAGCCTATAGATTTGATACAGTTCTAATAAAAATTATAAAATTATGAAAATTACTGAAAAATATAATAATACTGAAATGTGGAAAAATGACATACTCATTGAAAGAAAATAGAACTTCTTAATATTATAATATATGATATGCCTACATATAATTGCTATAAATTTGTTTAATAGAACTTGGTAAATTAATCCCAAGTCAAAGGAATGGGTTAGTAGCAAAAGATGGTAACATTTTTTTTTGCTCCCTACTCCATTTATTTATTTTTTTTAAGTTTTTTTTTAATGTTTATTTATTTTTGAGACAGAGCTAGAGACAGAGTGCAAGCGGGGGAGGGGTAGAGAGAGAGGGAGACAGAATCCGAAGCGGGCTCCAGGCTCTGAGCGGTCTGCAGAGAGCCCAACGCGGGGCTCGAACTCATGAGCCATGAGATCATGACCTGAGTGGAAGTCGGATGCTTAGCCGACTGAACCACCCAGGCTCCCTCCCCCCACATCCGTTGATTAAAGAAATGGTAAGAAAAGATACGATGCGGGAAACAAAAACAATAACTTTGAATAAGAATAGAGAGAGGTTAAATTCCATAGGTATCTGTCCTTTACCTGTCCTGTTCAACTTTTTTCTTTCTTCACTAATAGCTTGGTTGAGGACATTACACGGGCAACATATTGTCAAATTCACCTCTGGTGTATAGTTATGATTGTTAGGTCATATTGCCACACCACAGAGCCCAGATCCAAAGTGCTTTTGACAGGTTTGAACAAGAGGTTATATTTCTTGAAATGTAACATGGAAAATGAAAAATTATACATCTGAGTCCTAAAAATTCTATGCAAAATTGTATAATAGAGCAGTTTAATGGCCTTCCCTGTGTCTCCCACTCTTCAGGTCGGAAGCTGACTTAAAGGTCATTTTAGATGCACATTTCTCTTCATTCTGCACACAATTCTCTCACCATACTTAGTTCCCCAGGAGACAAGACACAGTGAAAATTCCAGTCAGTGACACACATCTTATTTCTGATTTTTACCACTTTTTCCTCATAGGTAACTGAGACATACAACCGAGACACAAAATATGCAAGTTCTTTTTATCATACTGCCTCTTGAAAAATACCTCAGAATTATCCCCAAATCCTGCTTCCAGCCTGTGTCCCACAGAGGTCCCATCTTGAGTAGTCAGTGAGGGCCAACCCCGAGAGAGGAAGAAGAGTGTGGGGGGAGAAAGTGGAAGCAAGAACAAAGCTTACAGACTCAAAGATTCCTTGGACCAAATGAACGGAAGCTCTAATTTTATCCCCATTCCCATCCCCTGCCCCTCCCCCTCCAAATCTCTGAGCTCCTGGCACATTTATTTCCTACAGAAAGTCTGATTGTCGAATTTTGCTGGACAACAAATCATTTCCCAGCTTTCAGGAGCTAGCTAAACATTCATTCTGTTCTTCAAGGAAACTGATATTCAGGAGGCTTTTTAACTAGCCTAGATCGCTAATGGCATTCATTTTTAGAATGGTATTTAGTAGTCATTTACGGAGAGTGCTTCCCCTGTATCCACAAAATTGGAAGGTTCGGCTCTGGATGTGTCCTTGAGGCAGAGAATTTTTGGTTTATAACAGCACAAAATACTGCTGTATTTTTTATTTCAGTAATTTCCAAGCAGGTCTGTTGCTACAAATTGAAGATTCTGTTGCCTTCCCCACAATGCAGGGACTACACTCTGGCCTGATGATCCCTCATGTGGTTTACTAAACGCTGCTTTAGAAAGTAGAAGAACACAAGGGGGATATCATATTAAGCAAAGTATAACTCATTCCCACCTTGCCATAATTCTGTCCAATTAACCTGCTTTACCCTTAGATGATACCGTTTAAAATTTCAATAAGTAACCGTTCAAGCACTGGAAAGAATTTAAGCATTTGAAAGGAAACCTTTGCCTCAGCTCTCTCTACTCCCCAACCAAACTAGAAAGAGAAAGGCAGGCCTGTGAGATACACCAGGTCTATCTGGTCTCCGTTACTTACATTCTGTTAACAAATTGGCAATAAAAGCTCAGGGATATCGCTTTCATCATTGTAATTCTGGTGTGTGTGCATGCACAAACTTCAAACTTTCATCATGTAGGTCACACTGATATTTGAAACTCGCTCGCTTGAGGTTCCTTGTATGCAAAATAATAAAAAGAATTGAACAACTCATTTCTATGAATTTTTAAGCTCTAATTATACATGCCGAGATACTAACTATTATGAGAGTGGCATGCCTGGAAGCCATTACTTAAATTCTGAATAGAAATGACTTCCCTGGTTATTATTGAATGTAAAACCACATGCTTTTAAGAGCCAAGTCGGTCTGGATTTGAATCCTGCTTTCAACTTGTCAAGGTCTCTTATGTTGGGAATTTGGCTTAACCTCTACATGCCTCTATTAATTCAACTGTAAATTTCAAAAATAGTATATAGTTCCCCAGCACCATGCTGAGGATTAGGTAAAATTATATACCTAAAGTTCAAAGCACAGCGTCTGACACCTAATATGCTCCTAACAAGCATGAATTCCATTCTAGAAAGACTGCTATTGGAAAAGGTGGTTTGAAACAATATATGTTTCTTATTTTTAAAGTTAATATATTTATTTTGAGAGAGAGAGTGCAAGTGGGGGAGGGGGCGGGGAGAGACGGGGGACGGAGGATCCAAAGCAAACAGAGGGGCTTGAACAGATGCGGGGCTCGAACTCACGAACTGTGAGGTCATGACCTGGGCTGAAGTTGGATGCTTAACCGACTGAGTCACTCGGGTGCTCCCAAAAAATATATATTTCTATAACTGAACCTGTACTAGCAAACAGTGTTTTATGTCATTCAGTATCTATTATAAATTATTCTCGGCATTCCATGAGAAGTAGTTGTCTTCTCTTTTTCCCATAGTAGAAACTTGCAAATCAATTTCTCTTGTTCCAGTTGTCCTTATGTTGGAGGCGATTTCAATTTTTTCCTAGATAACCAGGTCACTTATGTTAAATTGTAACAAATATCTCCTTCCCCGGCTTCTTGCATCTTATTTTTCTCCTCTCTTTTAGGCATCCTTTGTTCTTTGCTCCTTGTTGTATTGCAGTATTCATTTTGTAAATTCTTCCTCACTGTAATTTTAACATGAGTAGTTCCTTGATTTACAACTACCAGTCGTACTCACAGGGGACAGAGGTCCTGATGGGGGAAGGAGGGGAAGAAAAAGCAACACCATGTTACACTGGTCGCTGACTAGATCAGGGGCTAGAGCTGGGTAATTGTGGAAAGAAATGGGTCATTGTCCTTAGGGTCTGAATGAAATTCCATGTGCTGCTCGACACCTCTGAGCCCCACAAGGGCCCCCTAGGTCTAGCCAGGAGTCCTCCTGCTCACTCCACCTGTGCTCCCCGCCCAACAGGAAAAGCTCCCCATGCTGCAGACTGGATCAGCTGCACCTAATCCAAGCCTCCAGTGAACGGGTTTTACCTCCTTGCCAGTGTGAGAAATGATTAAAAAAACCAATCCCGTCCTCCTGGAGGGTCCGGGCATTCCCTCAGCCTCCTGTCACCGCACTACAAAGCCTGCCTCCTGCAACTCTGAACACAGCCCTCTGTGTGTGGTGTCCTCCTTCCCGAGGCTCTGAGTCCCCGTGAAACCACTCTCAACTTCATCTGTCCCATGTCAGCTGCCGTGTATTTAACCGCCCGTCCTATTCAGGACAGGAATCCCTCCTTCATCGGCGGGGTCCAGACAGTCAGGAATGCCGGTGGGTTGGATCAGCGGTTTGAAAACGGAGCAAAGGAGAACATCACTCTGTTGGTATTCTCAATGTAGCATTTTATACCCTCTTTCAAACAGATTGTTGGTTTTGGGAGGTGAGTTTTTGCTCATCTTATTATTTCCTCTACTGGTCTGGAAGCTATGCTTTGAATTTTTATGACTTGAGTGGCTCCTCTTAAGTTTTAACACGCAAAAGTTCATATCATGACCTAGATCTTATTCCCATCTTCTGGAAAAGATAATATATACTGTCATTTTATACAGCTTATGTATTTTATCCATATATTGTTCTCCATGTCCAATATCATATACGAATAGTATAAAAGTTCTACATAACTAATATGGAATTATCTTATGATCAGCTATTATTTTTTCATAAATTCATTATCCCCACCTCTTTTCCATCCTCATCCTGATCACGGTGGGGGCTTCGTTGTCTGACACCTGCAGAGCCACTGAATGCTGAGCCATATCTCCCTGTTTGCTGTCCCAGAGCCGCTGGGCTAATGATTCAACGCCCATTCAGTCAGGAGACTCTCTTTTATGTTTCTTGACCTGAGAGATATTTTCCTTATTTTTATCATTCTTATCATACCTTTATCTTTTATCATAGTTTTACGGCTTGGTCCTCTCAATTTACTCTGCTAGTCTATCCAGAAGTGTTTTCGTTCTTGTTGGTTCTGGGGCTAGAAAGCTAACCCAGCAGAAATTAATAAAGCCACCTTAAGAGGGAATCAACTCTAGATTAATTCTGTGGCCACTTGACCGAAATACTTCGTGTCCTCCCTCACCAAGGATCACTTAGTAAATACTTACTTATTGCCGCTTGCGTGCCAAGCTCTGTTCTAAGCGCTACGGAAAATACAGAGAAGCTCCTAAAGATGATTAATACTCAGTCCATATGCCAACTACCCCATGATTCACTTGAGGAATACACATGTTAACGTGTCGTTATATTACACCACAACTAGTGTTATAACCGAGACACACACTGGACGGTACTTGTGTGTTTTGAGGAGGTGAGAATGAGTGATTATGTCTAGCTGGGTGGTAGAAAGTTGGAAGAAGCTTTGGATTGTGTCTTGAAAGGTTAATGAGATTTCGTAAAGTGGAGGGGCACATAAAAGGAGTGCCGAAGTAAAGGAAGGACTACGCCAAGGTGAAAGGCATGTCCATGCAGTCCCACGTTCACCAACTGATCAATCGGTTGATTGATCCAATGAACACCTGCCAGGGACTTCCTTTGGGCTAAATACTGGAAAAGATAGTTATAGGAGAGACAAATCTTGCCTCCAGGAAGGCCACATGTCACGGGGAAGAGGATAACATTCAGCCAGCTATGTGTAAGGATACAGGCAAGCACAGAGATTCTAGGTGTTTGTGTGATGCTGACACACCCCCTGGAGCATTGCTCGTTTAGACAATTGCCTTTTTCCACTAAGGAAAAGAAAAGAAAAGCTCAGAAGAGTCTAACTAAATCGGTCTTTTTAAACACTAGCTTCCAGAGCCTTTCTTTAGTTTACCTCCTACCTCTCGCCCATATTAAAAGTGCATTTCATTTGTCCTAAATTCATTTTGTTCCCCCATTTCTCTGAAGTGTTTTCCGTCATTCCACTTCACAGCCCTCTGTGCACTCATTTGCTACTGGCGTCCGACTCACCTTCAGTCCTGAGTGACAGGCTTTGGAAAGAACCCAATTAGAACCCAGTTAATGAGCCCTCCATGGGCTGCTCTAATAGCCAAATGACTTGTTTATTTTCATCTTTTGAATTAAGAAAGAGACTGTAAGTCAAGGAAGAGTTTAGAATCAAGGAGCACTAATTGAATCAGAAAAACACCTATGCTCCTCTACCTATCTTTATTTGCGTACTTTAATCCAGCGTTTAAAAAGCTGTAAAGTGTTTTAAGCATGCTAATTATGTGCCATAAGAAAACAGACTCTCAATAAAAACTAAGAATTAACAGCGGCAAGGAAGAAAAAAAATCAGGGAACAAAGGAATTTTATAGCCCTTTACCCTGGAGGACTTTTTATGCAAAGACACCAAATGGAATATTCTTTTTAAAATTGCGATTATTACGATTCTACAGTAAAAATAGGGTATGTTCATAGGGTGTCATTTGCAAATATTTACATATTTGAGTGCAAAATATTACCCAGTAATTGAAAAACCCTGAATTGTCATTGAAAAGTCATGAAGAGTGTCTACTGTGTGCCTTTTTTCTTTTACGGTTCCTGAGAAGCAGCTGTTAGAGGCTCCGTTTGATGCTACAATAGCCGGCTGCAGTGACAGGCCACTGGGACTCCAAGGTGACAATCGTTTTATTTTAATTGTTTCTAAATGTGCACCGACTGCAGGAATCTCTAACAACGTGAATATTTAATAACCCATGATTACTGTGTACCCCTCTCCCTCTTCTCCTCATCAGTAACGTAGACACCACCTGTCTCCTTTTCGTAAGCGATCACCTATTATTGCAAATGAATAATCTGCTGTTGGTAATGCAAACACTCAAGTACAATAACAGAGTCGCTCCGTGCACGCAAGACTACAGAACCTTTTGGGTTTGACCTAGGCGAGAAGGTGAAGACAAAAAAATAATAATAATAATCTCAAATTTGGTATCCTGAGATACACTTTTCAAGACTCTTCACACCTACCATGGCAATCCCTGCTCCCATTCTACAGTTGTGTACGTACTAAACCTGGTATAAATGGTGAGCAGTCAAATATTTTTTGCTTCTATTAGCTCAGCCGAATTTCACATACCTAACTAACTTCTAGCCATATGGGGCTCAGAAAGATTTATAGCTTGATCTTAATGTCTATCCTTCCAAACCCCTTCTACATATTTCTCCTTCCAAAAATTGCCTTTCTATGTATGCATCGTGGATGCCATTTTTCGAGTCCACCCCAGGATCGCTGGCTGACTTTGTTGTTTCCGGTAACTTCTTCCTGCATATCCAAGCCATGTCATAACTGGCATTGCCATCTGCGGAGTGAACATGCAGGCTTATTATTCTAGAATATTCTAGGAATACACAGAGAGAACAGGAAATATGTATATGATAGTCTTGCTAGGTGGAAAGAATATGTCATTGAAAGACACCTAGTTGGGGTTCCTAGAGAGATACTGAAACTTAAGGGTCCTCATCGAGAATGACAGCAAAATGCCAGATCATTGGTGTAGTCCGGAGGCACCCAAAATGCAATATTTTATGAAAAATATTAAAGTATATGGACTTATTAAAGTTAGGGATTGTTCCTGCTTTACCCACCATAGCATTCTTCAGAAAAGAGTTAGCATGAATGGAAATGCCTCTTAAGATAAGAAATAACCTGGGGCGCCTGGGTGGCTCAGTCAGTTAAGCGACCGATTTCAGCCCAGGTCATGATCTCACGGTTTGTGAGTTCGAGCCCCACGTCGGGCTCCGGGCTGACAGCTCAGAGCCTGGATCCTGCTTTGGATTCTGTGTCTCCCGCTCTCTCTGCTCCTCCCCCACTCACGCTCTGTCTCTCAAAAATAAATAAATGTTAAAAAAAAATAAAAAAAAAAAAGAAAAAGCCTATCGAGTTAACCTATTAAGTTATTAGGGCATAAAACTTTTGTATGTAAAAATAATGGAAAACATGAAAAGAGTAATGGAAATGAATACAAGGCAGCTACCATGTATCAGAAAGGAATTAAAAAGTAGAAGAAAAGTTCATGCAAAGTGTTTTGTATGGCCTCAAAGATGTCAGGAAGAAGGTCATTTGTCTGAGGAAAGAAAATCAAATAATAGGTAAAATAAGAGAAAGATAGGCAATTTTGAGTAGCAGAGTTCAGGAAACTAAAGGGAAAAAATAAAACAAATATAGAGATGAAAGCCACACTAGAAGAAATGAATTAAAAACAAACCCAACTCAATAAACCAAGGGGAGCTGAAGGGGAGGTGGGAGGGGGGAATGGGCTAAATGGGTGATGGGCATTAAGGAGGACACTTGTTGGGATGAGCCTGGGTGTTGTATGTAAGTGATGAGTCACTAAATTCTACTCCTGAAACCATTATTACACTATATGTTAACTAACTTGAATTTAAATAAAATTCTTAAAATAAATTAAAAAAAAATAAAATAATAAATCCAACTTACATCCATCAAGGAGAGAGGCACAGGCTGAAGAAAATAATTAAAACAAGGTACAATAAAGATAGCAAGAGGCAGAATGATAAAGTGCCTAATGCCACACGGCCGTGAACTGTCAGAGAGCGTGGGATCAAATCACACATCGCTACTTATCAGCCAAGCATCGTGGAACAACTTACCTAAGTGTCTGTGTTTTAGATCTTCATCTATGAAGTGAGGAAGATGATAAACCTACCTTTTATGTAAAATGCCTGACGTGCGGTCAGAATCTCACAAATGTACGTTATTATATAAAAATGGGAATAAGAGAAAAGAGATCTACGGTATACATAAGAACAATAACAAGTATAACTGAAAAAAGAAACACTCCTCAAATTAAGAGTTTGGACAATGAGGAGTGAAAGTGTACACCTTATTCTAGAAAATTTTGATGTAAAATTCCTAGCTCCATAGTTTATCCAGAGGAAGACACTGAATTACCATTAAAAAAAAAAATCTAGGCACCAGGCAGAAAGGGATGTATAGAGTAAAAAGAACAAAACAAAAACAGAGTAACAGATTGACAAATTATTTTTCTATGTAAATTTCAATGGCGGAAGTCAACAGAACTTCGCTTCAGAAGTCCTGCAGAGAAAAAGAAAAAGTGGCCAAGAACATCGCGATCAGCAGGAAGATCCTTCAAATGTAATGACAACATATAGAAAGAATAAGAAGTATTCCAAAGAATACTTTTGAAAATCATCTGTGCCTTGTGTCTTTTGCACTGAATTTGTCCCCCACATTATGGTTTTTCAATCTTTGTATATTTTAATCAATTTAAATATATTCTATAATAAAAAGAAGAATGTATTTCCATCTGGAAAATAAGATAATTTTGTTTGGAGTCCAAACATTTGGAGTCCAAAATGAAATTGCTTTGCGTAACTTTTCCTAGTTGGTAAAGCAAATATATGGCTAAGCCGAGTTTTTCATCTCTCCCAGGAAGGGGTGCGGAACTGCCAAATCTGGACTTGAAATATTTATGTAAACAGCTTAGTCAGCAAGTGGTAGAGATTATTCAGTTTAATTATTTCTGCTCAAAGAATGAGCAATAAAGTAGAAGATCCCAAATTATTTATTTTCCCAAAGAAATCACGTCAAGGTAAGTTGTCATACAAATAAATGGGAATCTTGTGTTCTGCATAATATGGTTAAATTTATCTGAAGCTTTTACCTCGTAGATAATATATCACTATTCTCTTTGAAGGCTTTCCCTCCTACGGAGTTCCACTCTTCAAAATTCAGCATCCTGAACTTCTCTTTCTTTCATGCCAAACATCGAGAATATTCTAAGCATCTACCCTTATGTGGCATAAAAACTATCAAAAGAAATAAGAAATCCAAGGCACCTTTAAAGTGCCTCTAATGCCTCTAAAATCGAATTAATTACGCACCAAAGAAGGTGACTTCAAGCTCCTATGTTCTTTCATCCTTGCTGTTCAATTTTCTACAACTGCATCCATTAAATTTCTGACTTAAATTGCCACTCTAATCCTAGACTTTGATCAGTCTCAACATGGGGCAGAAAATATTGAAAAAGTATCTCCCTCTCTTGCCCTAAGTAGACAGTAATGGAAAGAGTAGTAAGACCTACAAATGTATGTGATCTTGGCGCCCATTGATCCAGGGCGATCTGCTACTCAGCTCTTCCCCCAGAGCCAGCCTTTGTAGCTGTGGTTGGTCAGCCCTGGGTAGTGGATCTCATCCCAGGAATAGAGATGCCTTTCACGAAGCCACCAGCTAGAAATGGCAGAACATCATATTTCACTTGCTAGTTTCCAGGTATGTTGTAGGAAACCATAGCTAGAGAACCATCTGGCCTTATGAGATGAACGTAGGGAAAGGGAGAGACAGAAAGAAAGAAAAGAGAGAAAGAGAGGAAGGAAAGAAGGAAGGAAGGGAGAAGGAAGGAAGTTCAATGTTCTCCCAAGGCAATTGTCAAAGTAGAATGATATTTTCTATTGTTGCTCTAAAACATCATTTAGAGAGAAAACTCATCCAGCCCCGGCTCTGTGAATAGTACCATATCAACTCTCTCTGATAATGCCCACATCTGTTAGCTCGTTAGAGACAAAGTTGAATGCTACTTGGAATCAGTGTTGGGCAAATGTTTGGATGAAACGTGCAATCCTCCCGATTGATTGCTAATTTATCTTTGCCATCCTTACTAGTTTTAGCTCAGCAAACAAGGATACAGTATCTGAACTGGAGGCCAGGAAATTCCCAGGGAAGTTCTGGTGTCCCAGCTGCCCTTCTGAAGATTTGGCGAGTTGGAGATGACTGGCAATAGGCCTGACTGTCAGAGCCCAGCTGTGCTGGGCACAGACAGAGACTGCAGATGGGGAGAGTCGGGCTCTAAGAGCCGAGGTTCCAAGACCTCCCTGCTGGAGGTCAGCGGGAGGAGGGGCACAAAGCCCTGACAGCTCCAGTGTGAGCGGTGAAAGCTGGACTGAAGCCCCGTGTGCTTGCATGCATCACATAAAGCGAAAAATCTATGGGTTTAACAAAGGGTTCAAGTGCCTTTATTTCAATAAGCAAAAGAGAGGAGAAAATGCTGATTGGCGGCAGAACTGGGAAACTTGTCTCTGCTTCCTGAACTTCTTTCTCATTTGCACTTTTCTCTCTCTCCCTCACATTGTCCTCACTGTCCTGCATCATCTCCAAAAAGATGATTTTGTTGTGGAATGGTTTAGCTAACTCAGCTTGATGGTTCTGTAGTTCACAAATTTAGTTTTCTCAAATAATCAAGGAAACTTTCAGACAAGTAGGTCAAGTAAAAACAAACAAAAAACAGTATACTAAATGCTGTCTGTCCTTTTTTCCTTCTGTAAAAAACACACGTGTTCCTGAGTCTGCAGAGAAGAGCAAGGTGTCCAAGAAAATAAAAAAAATGTTAGAGTAAGACAGACATGTGTCCGCATTCTAGGTGTGCGTAGTGACTTGACTTTTCTCAGTACTTGTTACTTTGCCTGTAAAATGGAAAGGATAAACATCCTTTCAAGGTTGTTATAAGCTTTAAGTTAAATGTAAATTTAAAAAAGTGTGGTATCTAGGGGAGGCTGGGTGGCTTAGTCAGTTAAGCATTCCCATTTCGGGCTCATGGTCATGAACTCATGGTTCATGGTGTCAAGCCCTGAGTTAGGTGCGCGCACTGAGAAGTCTTCTTGGGATTCACTCTCTCCCTCTCTCTTGGCTCCTCCCCACACCTATGTTTTCTTTTTCTCTTATAATAAATAATAAACTTAAAAAAAATATATGGTATCTAACACTTACTTAAAATTTTATTGTTTTTCTACTATAGTAATTTTAAATCCAATGTTGCTGTTACTGTTTTGGTCACCAAAGTGTAATGAGAAAATGAGACTCTGTCTCTTTCTTTTTTTTTTTTTAAATGTTTTTAACGTTTTTATTTATTTTGAGAGACATAGAGACAGAGTGCGAGCAGGGGAAGGGCAGAGAGAGAGGGGGACATGGAATCGGAAGCAGGCTCCAGGGCTCTGAGGCCATCAGCACAGAGCCCGAGCGCGGGGCTTGAACTCACAGACCATGAGATCATGACCTGAGCTGAAGTCGGCCGCTTAACCAACTGAGCCACCCAGGCGCCCCTGTCTCTTTCTAAATAGACTTCAGTGTCAGTGAGGAGAGGAGTTATGAAGAAGATAAAGTATGAGCTTTATGTCCTTGATATCGTATCAGGTAGTTTATCTACCTTTACATTGGGGGTAGCCCCCCAAATAATCTGCCATCTATTATCTATCTATAATTTACTATCATCTACAATCTATCATTTATCTCTAACTATCTATCATCTATCTATCCATCCATCCATCCATCCATCCATCTATCCATCCATTTATCTATTTATCCAAAACCAACAGCAGTAATGCCAGCATTGCTCCCAGGAAGCCCATTCAGGTAAAAACTGAGATCAGCAGCTCACATAGTCATGGGACCTCCTGAAGTCATTTTGAAATATTCATCAATCACCCTTGGACACCAAAATATGTGTCTGACACTTGGCACTAGTGTTCCCTTTTCTCTCAGCTTCTCTCTGTCCACTCTTCCTTTCCTCCCTCTTTTCCTCCTTCCTTCTTTCCCTCCCTCTTGATTTTTTTCTTTAATTTGAGAGAGAAAGAAACCTCAGAAAACTCAATAAATAATAAATAACAGAGTTCAAGAAAAGTTTTAGGCCAACTTATGAGCTCACCTATGGAGACCCAACACGTTCTCTGATTATAGGGTCTTCTGTTTCTGCCTTGTTGATATAAACAAATGCACGAGAGATCAGAAGAGATCCACCCACCAACTGAGGTCTCTTCTGGATAATATCTGAGTGTTTACCCATCAGGAATCACCTCACAGAATGAGATTCGTGTTTCTATAAGCTCAGAGCAAGGATTGGAGTCTGGGGCTCTGTTGTCTTCTGTGGTAGATGCTGGGTTCCTACAGCCCATGGGGACACTGAGCAGCCAGGGTAGAACTGATGGAAGCTTTGTTCAGTGTTGCCCAGAGAACATGGCAAAGCAAGGCACACACCCTACCTACGTCTTTAACTTTTCCAGAGCAGAAAGCTGTGTGGCTGATGGCTGGGCTCAGAGATGATAGTGGCTTTATCGTTGTTTCTAGAAAAACCTCTACACACATTATTGGGGCAATCTTCTCTCCATACCTGCTACTGTAAGTCCAAATAAGGAAAACATGATGGGGGGGCTTTGGAAATATTTTCTTTCTTCATGGAAACCCTTAACCTCAGAGAAAGGCATCTTGTGTGTGAGGAAGAAGCAAGAGAGTTGGAGAAAGTGCTCGCACACACCTCTCAAAATTCTGGCCACACAATTGTGAGAGGCCCCATAAAATCTTCCAAAGTCTGACTTTCCATTGGGAAAAAGCTACTGATAACTTATTAAGGTAGCATGTTTCTGAAATATTTGAAAAAAGAGAGAGAGGTTATGGATGTAGGTGGCACAGGGAAACAGTCTTAAATATCAACCCAATCGTAATTCTAATGATCTACCAGTCTATGTGTTCTGTGTGTCTCCAAGAACCAGCTTGCACAGACTCTGACTTGTGGTAAGAATTAAATGAAATCTCGTTAAGCGAAGGACTATCACGGATCACTGCTATGTCAAGACCCTAAAAATACATAATTATTCCAATATTGTTTAAACCTCAGGTTACAGACGGATATAGAATTATCTATGGACATTACTTGTTCATGTATCCCTTTAATCACATTATGAATATTTTCCAATCTGAAAACACAGACATATCTGCGAAGGACCAGAGGAGTTCTCTAGATAAGTGAGAATGGAACGGAGAAGGATTGCTCTTTTCATCACCCACTCTGGCTGCCCACCGCCCTAGACGCATTTCATAGACTGGGGTCCATTTGAGCCTCACAACAACCCATCAGGCTGATGGCTATCAGGTGCCTCACCAAGGCGGGGCCCCACTTGCTGTTCTGCTTCTTTCTGCATCTGCATTTTCTTAAAAATCACTACTCTTATTTTTAAATATTCGGCAGTGGAAAGGACTTGATTTGTGGAGAATATATTCTTAGAAAATATGTTCTATCCTCCTCTGACATTAATAATGGAGTGGAATTCTAATTGCATGAGATTTTAAATCGTCCTGAATTCAAACTCTCTCCTATGTCTTCGGAATAAGAGCATAGAATCTTAAGTGTTATAAGCCTGAAAATCAGGTGATCTTTTTTTCAAGTTTAAACCCTGCCTTAGGGTGTGTCCAGATACTTTTTTGAAGCTAACTTTATCATTACAACAGATAAAGCTGGCTTAGATAAAACATATAATCGAATACAGTTAGTAGACCTAAGAGTTCAAGTTACTTATCTGTCAATCAGAACAGATTTGAGATTGACTGTTGAGAACCAGTTGAATAAAATAGATCCAGTCTACCCTACGTATTCTAATGAGGGGAAAGTGAAAAACAATGCCAAGAATAACAAGCAAAGTCTACAGTCATCGACTGAATCGATCCCCAAATTATGTTTTAGCTGTTAGAGGAAAGAAGATTGGGTCGGGCACCGGAGGCTGGAGCACTAAACAGCATTCCCCCCTGTCATGTCGTGTGACCTGGGCAAGCAATCTTCGTTCTCTTCCCCACCAAGTATTCCATATTAGCCTGGAGCTCTTTGGATGCTGGACCCAGAGCAGACACTTGAAGGAGTGAGGCTGATTTGAACAGTATGGAGATGAGCCACCCATCAAGGAATCCTAACTCCTCGAAGGCGTTCAACTAACTTAGATAAACTATGACTTCTCTATGTTTACCATAGTTTCAGGCTGGGTAGTCCAGGCTGGACTAAGTATTAATACATGTCATTTGCATTTAAAATACAATTTATAACACGTATTTTTAAAAAAATATTCAGAGGACTCTAATTAGACAGTAAGTTAATCAGACCTCCTGGTATACCAGGAGGAGGAAAGAAAAAAAATTAATGAGCAGTATATTCAACAAACTACATGTATGTGTGTGTGTATATATCTGTAGGTATATGTTTGTGTATATATATGTATGTGTGTGTGTGTTTATATATGTATGTACGTGTGTGTTTGTATATATAAATACATAGTTGGTCCTTGAAAAGCACTGGTCTAAGCTTTACAGTTTCCATTATACATGGATTTTTTTTCAATAAAAATAATACAGTACTATAAGTGTATTTTCTCTTCCTGATGACTTTTTAAATAACATTTTCTTTTCTCCAGCTTACTTTATTGTAAAGGTACTGCACATAATACATATAAGAAACCAAATATGTATTAATGAACTATTTATGTTATTGGCAGGCTTCCAGTCAACTGGAACTACTAGTAGTTAAGTTTGGGGGGAGGCAAAAGTTATATGCATGCTTTCAACTGTGTCGGGGTTGGTGATCCTAATCTGTATATTGTAAAAGGGACGACTGTACACACGTATGAATATTACATAAAGTATTAATAGGTGGTTTTTTATGCTACCTCTTCATTGTTATACAATACATAAATTGTGAGATGTTTCAAGTTCTTCAAGGATACCTATTTTGTTTGCTGTTGTATCCACATTGCTTAGTACATTACCTGATACATAACAGATACTCAATGAATATTATTAAATGCAGGCATAAAACACCTTGTGGAGAAATTCTGTCAGTGGTGTGATTTATCTCAGCAAAACCAAGAAATATGTGTGATACTAAAACATTTCAAAAGTC
Organism: Paguma larvata; assembly: GCA_030068075.1. Classification (NCBI taxonomy): domain Eukaryota; kingdom Metazoa; phylum Chordata; class Mammalia; order Carnivora; family Viverridae; genus Paguma; species Paguma larvata. The sequence goes on from JAINVK010001115.1 coordinate 221,304, forward strand.
TAGTTGGCCTCAATTTTTCACACCTCCCTTCATCTACGCCCTCAACGTGGCCTCGTCTGGTGCAGAATGTACTTTTCTTAAATATAAAAGGGGCAATTCATGAGTGGGACACATCAATTCCTAATGAGTGTGTGCCTAATGACAGACCCCAGAAATATACGAAACAAAGTGATAATTTTCAAGGGTGGAATAAGCAAGCCA